>JBCJKH010011237.1:0-16097 GCA_039877255.1 Loriculus beryllinus | reverse complement strand
TTGACAGGCTTCATCTGATAAGCACTTCCTGGAAACACACATCAGATACTTCCTAGATTTCCTGCCATGTGAAATGGTGTGTTAGTTTAATGTGCTTTTAAAACAGGGCTATAACTACACAAATGTCCCTTTTTCTCCCATCAGATTTCATAGGGGCACCGTGTGGTTGGTTCCCTACTGTGCCTTGGTGAATCTGCTCTCCCATCTCTGTGGAAAATGCTGCAGCCATGAGCAAATGAGCTGAAGAACTTGTGCTGTCCTGCTGTGCAAACCCTTTTCGTATTTTTTTCTAATATTAAGGACACCAGTGTAGTGCTGTGTGGCTCTGCTACTCTGTGCATTCAAAACACCTTGATAGAAGCCAAAAATCTCAGCCCTTGGACTACAGTCCTGTAACCTGTGTTTTCTCTGCGTTTAACTTTAAAGGACAACTTTGGTTTAGCTATTCAGCTAAATCCTGAATAAGAAATTTATTTCTTCTTTCAATAACCTTTTTGACTCCATTTGTCTTTCACAGCATTCTCCCTGTTTACCTAAAAAACTTTCTTCCTAAACAACAGAACTAATTGTGATGATCTAACTCTATAGCTTAATAATACTTCTTCTTGCTGTAATCCTCTATCCATACACCTCTCAGCCCTTTGCTTGCTAAAGGCTAGGAAAGCACAGTCTGTATGATGTTTATGTGTGTCTTGATTGGATTGCTATCATTTGCAAATTGGATGATTAGATCGAGTGAAATAAATAACAGCTTATTTCACACAGGGGCTCTTGTGCTGTAAGGGGTGAGTTTGAGACTTTGTTCTTTATTCAGACTTTATTCTTTATTCAGACTTTATTCTTTATTCAGACTTTATTCTTCTAAAATTACAATAAGGTAAGATTTATACATGTTCACTGGTGGATTTAGAAGTGCTTGAGAAGCAGCAGTGTACTATTGCAGGTTTCTGAATGTGGTTTGGAATAAATGTTGGTCTAAAAGATGTACTGTGACCTTTACATTGTCTGCATAACTTAGTCTGTACGTTGCCCTTTTGGATGGTGGTTGAGGCATGTACAAGCTAGTATAATATAAAAGAGTTTTTGGGAAATGTGTTTCTGGTTTGTATTACAACTTCAGTAATGAATTCTGGGGTTTCAGTCTAGCTGATAAAGCAATGCTATTAGATACAGTTGGTACAACTATTGGTATTATTACAGTGCAGTTATTATTTTTCTTTTCTGGAAGTTGACAGAAATATTTACATATCATTGGATCTTTATGGCACTGTATGTGAAAGTACTGTCCCAGGTAAGGCTGCTGTCATCAAAGATGAATGAAATGAACTTGATTGTACAAAAAGCTCAGTAATCTGAGTGCAGTTTTTGTTCTTGCAGGACCTAGTTTATTGCTATCACTATGCTCTTCCCTGCTTCCGCCACTGGAGCTGAAAGCCTCAAGGATTCCGTATATTATTACACCCCTTCAGGTGTCAAACACTTTTTTTTCTTTTGAAGCAACTAGCTAGCATAGTTAAATTGCACACAGATTGCACAATTGCTCCCTTCTCAGCTTCTATTAAGCTTGAAAAATGTTACTTCTGTTTCAGTTCCACTTTGCTTTGCAAAAACTATGGAAATGTAAGTTGTCAGACCTTCAGGTCTGGCCTTTTTAACAAGATTTGGTTGTTTGCTCCTTTCATGAACTTTTTAATGTTACAAAGCAGAAGTTGCATGTCTTTTTCTATTCTGTTTTGTCTTTCATTTTAATATTGCTACTGATATTGGCATTTATCCAAGTAATCTAAACTAGGTTTTTTTCTTGCTAGATTGATATTTCTATTTACTGAGAGTAACACTAGGAAAATATTTGTATAGCTTAAATAGATCTGTAGAAACATGCTGGAATACCCATGCAATCTTTATATACTTTATCCACATTGTCAGTTCTTCTTATCTAATTCTGACACTTACGTGACCCTGTTATTGAGAGATCTGAGCATTTCAGTATTTTCCTTTTTTATCTTGGCAGCTCTCCTGAAAGATAGGGACAAAATGTAGTCTCTCTTTTACAGTTATCTCAAACCCACTAGATAAAGCCTGGATTTATTAATTTCTTTTAAACATTGGTCAATTTGCTGTATTTCTTTGACTCAGCTATTCACTCAGTGACAACATCCAAATAAGAAGCAGATTCTTAAAGGGAAGTATATTTGCAAAGATACAGTAGTGAAATATTTATATGGAATTTATTAGAAGTAAGGCTCTAAATCCTATTAAAAAAAAAAAAACAAAAAAACAAAAAAACAAACAAACAAACAAAAAAAAAAACACCACAAAAAAGAATGACTTTAAAATAGTGTTTCGAGACAAAATGCAGTAATGGAAATTTAAATTAATTTCTTAAATTATGCACTCTTCCTAATTTTCTCCCTTTCTACCTGCTAGAACACTTATAGATGGGAGGTAAAAGTCCAAGAAGATAAAACCTTCCCCTCCCAGGGTGTCAGAATATATCCATCTTTCCTGGTTTAAAGTGACAGAACCACCTTGCTGTTGTTCAGCACAGGCTATTCACAAGCCCTAAAGTCAAAATACAGACTGCTAAGAGTGTCAAGGACTGAGAGGACTGAGCACATAAGGAAAGATTCTTTTGTATTTTGGAAAAACAGCATCTATTTGAACTGAAAATGACTTGAAATAACACGATCGATGTGATTCAGAGCCATCTAGTGAGCACCATTAAGCTTGGCATCGGTCCATCATTTGTACACCCTAAAACTTGCTGTGGTGTGCTGCAATGGTTGAGCCTCAGTAAGTGTGGGAAGTGTAGAAACATAAGGAGGAGAACAAAAAGGAGACACGAAAAGAGAAACAGAGCAACAGGACAGGACCTAAATGACAATTCACGAACTTCTGGAAAGTCTGGGTTTGCAGCTGAGACCATACCTAGAAAAAGGTTTTACTCTGTTTTTGAATAGTTTTCCATCTGTATGCACACCAATTCTGTTACCTAGTTCAGTGAAGCCTGCTGTGTTGCACTGCTTAAATGATAACAGTGAAAGTATCAGAGCACTTTTGCAAGAATCGAGCAAAAAGGGAAGGGGAGGAGGGCTAAAACCAGAAAACAAAAAAAGGACAGAGATACATAGAGAGCCTGAAGGAAAAAGAGAAAGACAACATTCTGAATAAAGGAGAGATGTTTGAATTCATCTGCAACTCACAGTTGTGGTGGTAGTAATCTCCTCCGTTACAACCTTCAGCGTATCGACCACTGAGATATATCCCAGCCGCCTTGCAATAGCTAAGGCAGTGTTACCATTCTGGAGAGAGAAGAGAGAAGGGGGGAGAGAGAGAGCGCAATGAGAGGGAGGATTGTGAATTGAACCAATGAGCTCACTCTCAACGCTGCATGAGCCAGCATTTCCATCCAAAACAAGGCTCAGCCTAGGAAAATCACTGTTTTTTCATCGTTACATCTGACTGTCTTTGTAACTTCTTTAAGACTATAACCCTGATTGCCATGGTAACACAACACACATCTGCCTGCTATGCTAAATAAAAAAAAAAAAAAACCCACGGTATGGTTTAACCCTTTAGTGCTCAAATTTCACTGTACATAAAGTGTCTGGTGTGCAGAAGTTTGTTTTATTTTGCAGAAGTGGCTCCAAATCAGAAGTATTCTTGTTAAAAGAAAAAAAAAAGAAAGGTATATGAAAATATTATAGTTCACTTCCAGTTGAAACTGTTAACTCTTTATCAGGTACAATTCTCTCTTTGGGAAACACAAGATTACAACTGTATTGTCAGCATACATTTCTATTCCTCCCTATGACAAAAACGGATGTCCAACAAAAGTACATAAAAGCTAATCATTTAACAAACTCAAACCCAACCTATTTAGGGTTTGGAGTGGGAAATTAAAGTTTATTTAAATAAACTCATTTGCCACTTAAACGTCCGTGGTAACAGATGTGCCATTCATCAAATGGAAATTAAAATGATAATTTAGTACGTGCTTAGGCCTATGCATCTCCAATTTAATCATCTGGTCCCTCTGTCACTTAACCTTGGGAGTGGAGGAAGGGACATGTTCCTTAATTCTTTATAAAAACCTCTACACAGAATTGTTTTATGTTCTCTTGCACTGAATAAAGGACAACATGCTGGCCTACCAACGGAACCATGGAAAGCCACTATGCTGCTCTTTCTACTGAAATAATTTCTTTTGTGATACCACCGCACAGTGCGCAGGGTATCAGTCTGAGAGCTTCTCTCTGCTTCATTATTGGCTTTAGTTATCTATAATTTAGGTTACTCTAGCTCAGGCACCCTGAAGCAACAAACCATTTGTGGATTAGCAGCACAATAGATTAGCATCTTCACAGAACAAATAATTTGACTGCTACTGTCACTTGCACATTAACTGCTCCTATCCCACTCTCATATCCCCACGCAAGATATCTCGGGTTGAAACTCTCTCTAATCTCAAACTAGAGGTTGCTATGTAAGGACAAGGAAAGATCTAGTACCTGAGAAAAAATGCAAACGGTGCAGTGAACATATGCTTGAGGGTCTGCTAAGATTCGGGTTGGATTTGGGCATAACAGTCCCAACATGAGGACTGAAAGTGAGTAAGACTATCAATTGAATATGTCCACCAACACTTACAGCTCCAGAAGCTAACTACAATGGTTTCTTGCATGACGATCTGGTGCATAAACTGCTATTTTAGATAACTTCACAGATGATTAGTCGATGTGATCATTCCAAGACCAAACAGGGTACCAGGGCTGATTTAAGCGTGCATAATGTACGTACATGGAAACCCAATCCACTCTGGGGAACGACATGAGTTTTGGCCATTCTAGCTGCATTTTAAAGGTTAACCAATTAGAGGTGACTAGTAACAACACCAGAATGAAATAGGACAGTTGCATTCATGCTGACTGCAGAGCAGGAGCTGTGCCAGAGGTTACGGATGGTCTTTGAGGAGGCATTAACATCAGTGAACTCAGTAAGAACCTGAAACAGATCCAGTAGATAGAAGGAGAGAAATCTGGGGCTACACCTTCAAAAAAGCCCAGGTTCTGATTTCCCCTTAATTCTTCTGGGAAAATCCTTATTATGAATTTACAGATGCGTGAGGCAGAGGGCAACTGAGCAAGCACAGCAGAGGTAGCTGTGTCCATTCTGACCCTGCAGCTCAGAAATCAATTTCCCCACCTCACTTTTAAGCTTAGGGCACAGAGAGTGAGATCTGATCAGAACTACCTTAAAATGATAAGGAAAAGAAGAGGAAGTTACATTTACACATCTGACAACCAGCTGTATGAGGAATACTTTCACAATAACAAAGGCTAAGCCCTAAAAAAGGAAAGAAAAGTAAAGAACTGTCCAGGGAAAGAAGTTCCCACTGGGACTTCATAACTTACAGTGGTGATGGCATTGGGCTTGGCCCCATGTTGGAGAAGGACGTTGATGATGTGAGTGTGGCCTTGTTGAGCAGCTTGATGAAGAGGGGTGTACCCATTCTGTTGTCCACAGTGGTTATGAAAAGCAAAAACAAAAGAACAACAGCCACCAGTAATTAGATTAAACACTTCACCTTGTGGCTTCCACTCTGAGATATTTCAAAAAGAAATTATGTCATCAATCAACCAAAGGATAATAAACCTTCACTACTAATAACATTCCTTGGCCAGATTAATGAAAATACAAAGGAAGAAAATACTTTTATTCACAAATCATCTTTCATCTCACAATATAAACAATTTCTGGAAAGACAGATAATTCCTTCATTTCCTAAATCAGAGGGAGAAACAATGAGGAACAGTAAAGTTCAAGTGGCACACAAAAGACATAGGATCACAGCTGAGGCAGAGAACATGCTTCTTACTCTCACATATTAGCACCCTACAGTAGCCTCAAGATTTGCCTTTAAAGTATTTGAACCAATTTAAAAAACATGTAATTTTTAACAGCAATGATTTGAGACTATTTGCTTTTAAAAGGCTAACAACACATACCTATTACTAATGTCAATCAATTTTACCTTTGCTTTGCCTTCAAAAGTCTGGAACAAGCTGTAATTACACTTAAAAACATGTACACAATGTCTGTATTAATAAACACGCTTATCTTCATATACTTACCTGCTCCAGTGATTCATTCTAAGGTGATAAAACACAGAAAGTTAACTAAAGTGTACTTCAGATAGTTGATCTGAGATGGTACTGCGTAAGTCCAGTCAGGCAGTCTATTTACAAAATTATTTGCAACTGGCTTTGAAAGCAAGCAGAGAATAAACTGGAAGAAAACACTGAGTTAATCTCACTGTACACTTACGTAAAGCCTAGGGGCAGACTCTGAAAAACACACTCTGAGAGTTCTCTCTTTTGCAAACAGATGCCAGGAATGCTTTGTGCTACTCATTAAATAGGGATTGTTCAGAGCTGTTACAGTTCTTATATTTATGCGTGCATGGACTACTAAGAAATTGAAGGAGGATTTTACGGTAGGTTGTAGCACAAAGAAAATTCACTGTCTTTACTTAAATATTAGTACATTCCTTCAAAAATAGAATTCAGCCACATTATTTTTCACTGGAGATGCACAAAGCATCATGCAGGCTTTCTCTAGTCTAGTTAAGGACTAACCTGCAACAGGGGTTACTTATTTTTAACATGCCTATCCTGAATCCAGTCATGATGGATTTTCTCTTTAAACTCAGTCCACAGTACTAGCTGACAGATTGCCAGTATTTTTATTGCTCCCTAGGCGTGAGACTTTGGAGAACCACTGCCTCACACACTCATACAAAGTTGCTGACATTACTGAAATTATTCTAAATAAGTGAAATATCTGGGGAAATGGCCTCAGAATCTGGCCCAGTGGCCCCTTAGAGAGTGAGACCTAATACTAAACGTGCTGTCCCTTCAGTTAGCCTCCAAATACCTAAGCTGAATGCCTTGGCAGCTATCATTTGGATCCTGTTAGCATTTGCTTTATTGATTCTTAACAGCTGTTTTTTCTAGTATAATTGCCTGTTCTTTTGGAATTCCTGGGGTTTGCCCATTGGTTTGGGGTGATCTCACCAGGGATGGGCTAGCATCTTTTATTTATTTACTTTGCTCTTTCTTACCACACTAAGCTGTGACCACTAAAAAAATCTACTTGTACATTACTACTACTACAGTATTTGTACAGGGCTTCTTTGGGAAACAAATCCACCCCACAGGTCACAGCTGGAGACAGCAGCTGGCCAGAGGGACCAACAGACCACAAGCCCGCAATTTTCATTGGATCTTACTACTAAGTATGTCACCAGAAGTATTAATGGGCTTCTTCAGGTTGATTCCAAAACATTCAATCTGAAACTAGTAGTGACTGCCTCAAGTCTGCTTTAATTAAGCTGAAGTTCTGCAGCTCTTGAGTTAGCCTCCACTTTCTGGTAAGGGTGATGTGATGGTACCTGAGATGCAACATGCTGTTGCTGTCACCAGAACCTCTATGTGTAAACTCAGAAAATAGCACCACATTCAGCTGTTGGTGTTCAACTGCTGAAGTCAGTGGATTTTGTTCAGACCTTGGCTATAGGCAGTCGAGTCCAACCTGTCAATAACAGTGTGTCCAGATTCCCCACCAAAAAAAAAAAAAACCAAAAAAAAAAACCAAACCAAAACAAAACAAACAAAAAAAACCCAACAACAACAACAACAAAACCACAAAACCCCACCAAAGCTGCATTCTCACAGCACAGCTATTTCCTCTCCCAGAGTTACACCACCCACACACTGATCAGTGGTAATTCTTCCCACTCTTTTCCCAGCAGTTTGGAGAAAACCTGGCATCACCCTCAAAGTGTCTGAACCTGTTACTTACTAGTTTGGCAGCACACAGGTGTAAGCTATGTGTAAATGAAATCAGAAACAAGCTCACATTTCTTAGTTTCCAAGTACAAAGAAAAATAAAAAAGCAATGAAACTGACTCTTTATCTCCTTTTTTCATACTCCCAAAGAGTTAACTGACTTCTTTGTTGTGAGCACTACAGGATGAGATATAGCAGAGTGTTCCGCTACAATCACCACTCACCATATTCTGACATCTACCACGCAATAATTACAGTTTCCTAGTGAAAAGATGTGTATTCCTAGTGTTCTGTTACCAGGTTCATAATAAAAAGCAAAAGCAAACAATGAAAAATTCTTTACCTTAGTTTTAGCATTGACATTTGCTCCCTGCTTGAGAAGAAAATTCACCATTTTGATGTTTCCATAGTGACATGCCACAATTAAAGGTGTATAACCAAGCTAAAATAAGAGAACAAATGAATAAAACTGCAAGCTCAGTGGAACATTCCTTTTACAAAGGTAGCATCCTTTGGCACACTGAAGACAGTAGCCACTTCATGATTTACCTTTGTCTGAGCATCTTGGTTTGCACCATGTTTTGTGAGTATTTCAGCTACGTTTACTTTATCCTCTTGAGCTGCAAGGTGTAAGGATGTCAGTCCAGTCTGAGGGTGGAATATACAAAAAAAAAATTAAAAAATTAAACTGAAAATAAGAATAAAGTCTATTTTACATGAGGAAGAAATCTAGATTTTCCCACTCTCTCATCTTTGAAACATACAGAGATCCTAACTATAGCTTCCAAGTATGGGTGGTTTGGTTTTTTTTAACAAAGTAGGGTTGATGTTTCTCCTGTAATTATATCACCACAATCACACAGTAAAACTGTCAGGCATCGCTGATCATGCTTGGATTTTATACAATAACGTCACTTGGGAGGCTGAGGAGCTCATTAATACATTAGGGAAGCACATTCACTTCCCACTCCTCAGACAGAAAAGGGAAACTTAACAACCATAGACACAAGTCAGAGAGAAGAAAATAACTCCAAAAATAAATCCCATTCAAAGATGCCAAGGAAATGGACACAGCTTTTAACTAAAAGCTCACTGTGATCATGCACACAGCACTTGCCTGTGAACAAGGCAGGGAACAAATTCTGTAAGAGAAATGTAAATCACCTTCTTTCTCATTAGTTAGGTAGTGTAACACAGTGAGAGACTTGAACATTCTATTTTGACTTGTATGAACAAAAGCTGCAGACTTTTGACCTTAAGTAAGACATATATATGCCAGGATAAATCTAGCGACTTATAAATATCTACAGTAATGCGGTCTTTTTTGACGAATTTCTTTTCTATGAAAAAACCTGTCATGTACAATCATAAAAAATAAAAAAGCAAAGAAATTGGAAAGGTCCTCCATAGGATTTTTCTCCCTTGCTACTGTGCTAATAATTTTATTTTGTTATTTGCCAGATACTGGCAATTTCTTCCACTTGGAAAGAAGGCTGAACGGTAAACGCATGAGGAAAAGCACCTTGCAAAAGCCCTGAAATGTTTTAGACTGCAGCTCTCTGGTATCTGATATATGTTCTTAAATCTGGGGGTTGGAATTAGATTATCTTTAAGGTCCCTTCAACCCAAACCATTCTGTGAATGCATGAAATCTACCCAAGGTCCCACAGACTCCAGAATCTTACATTCTTCTTCCTTTGCATCTAATGTAAAATTTCAGGAATATATGCAAAACACTTGAGAGACAGCAAGGTTGCAGTACCACAGAAATACGGCAGTTCTGCCCTTCTGAAGGTTTCAGAAACCATTTTCTCTTGGTCTGCCTCTCCTCTTCTAACCTCTCTACCAGAGAAAGGTGTTGCTTCATTTTCCTCTGGTCATGGCAAATAGCTGCAGCTCCTCCTGTGTGTTTCCCAGTGCAGCTATTACACAGTATGAGTTAACTGGTCAATCCATCTGCCAGTCCTAGAGATCCTCTTCTCACTTTTAGTGTTCACCCACCTGTTGTCACTTCTGCAGACTCACAAATATGTACACAAGGAAGTGAAGCTGAGAAATTCTGACAAGCTGGCATAATTCCTACACTGCACTTTGCATCTTACGACATAGTCCCATGCACAGTACTTTGTCTCCAGTTTGTACCTTTGTTGCCACATGGATATTGGATCCTTTCTCCAAAAGCAAGGTCACCATGTCAGTGTGACCTTCTTGGGAAGCGAGATGAAGCGGGGTGACTCCCTGCTTGGTCAAAATGTTGGTCTCAGCCCCATAGTTCAACAGAGTGGTTGCTATCTGCATCTGATTCTTCTTGGCAGCGATATGCAGAGGGGTGTATCCGTTCTAGCACCAGTCAGGAAACAAAATGAGAATAAAGTTAACACCACCACAGCCACACAACCTAAGAAGCCAGACACCACAAAATAGTATTCTTTTATGTTACCCATTATTACTAGATATGAGAATTCATTATATTTTCAAGGCCAGACATGTCCCACATGTCCCTGCTATTGCATTGTTTCCTCTGCCTGTTATTTTCAGCATCTAAACCAGAACAAAGCCAGCCCTTGCTCGAGTGGGCAGGACTGTTCAACTGATACTTCAAACAACCCCGAGTTTGGCACCTACATTTTAACTAACTTAGGTTGTAAATATTCAGTTTTGACTGATGAGCGACATTCTCTGTGATGGGTGCACACTCCTCACTGAATTATGCTTTTTCAGAGCATGTGGGTAGAGGCGTGTTTCTATACGAGTTTTGATACGCGTGTCAGTCATGGAACCAGCTAGGAACAGCAAGACGGAGGGGGGAATGGAATTTTTTGGATCAAATTAACTACTCGGCTGGGTTGGACGGGACTTGGAGAAACCCGGTTTAGTGGAAGGTGTCCCTGCCTGTGGCAGAGGGTTGGAACTAGAGGTCTTCAAGGTCCCTTCCAACCCAAACCAGTCTGCGATTCTACCATTTAGACAGAACGGTATTGATAGATCTTTTTGGCAACCTTCCCACCTTTAACTACTTAACCGCAGGCTTTGTGGGGAATGCTCCGAGTCACAGCCGACAGCCCCCCTTGGGGATTGCCGCTTGGCAGGTCTGCGCCCTTCTTTAAAACGGGACCTTTATCAAACTAACCTACTGAAACTGTCGCCTGTGGCTCTCCCTATGCACCCCACCGGACACCTCAGCCCTGAGTGAAGCATTTAGCCGAGCAGCCGCTGTTTTCCCGGCGGTACCGCGGGTGAGCGCTCGGCTCCCCTCAGCCGGGCGGCACGAACACACTCACCTTGGCGGTCGCGTGTGGCGAGGCGCCCTTCTCCAGCAGCAGCAGCGCCACCTTCTGGTTGTCGTAATGGGCCGCGACGTGCAGGGGTGTGAGGCCGTTCTGTAAGGGCGGTTACGGCGTTAGGCGGGAAAGGGCAGGGGGAGTGTGGGGTGTTACGGAGCCGTTAGGTCCTGAGAGGACGGGGACAGGGGGAGCGGAGGGGCGTTAGTGCGGGAGAAGCGGTGAAGTGAGGTGAAGGCGGGCCGCAGGTCTGCCCAGAGCTAAGCAATTCCCACAGCATCAGAGCTGGTGAACCGGACCCCCCCTTCCCCGTTTATCCATTAGGATTTTGAGAGCTTGGGCAGCTCAATGGAACCGGCACTTCCTGAGACACGGAAACGTGTCCGCCCTCCTGCCAGCGAACCCACAGACTCGGTTTTCACAACCTAACCCTCGCCCTTCAGGGAATGTGACCCTCGTACACAAAGCCACCACACAGCCTCATTCTGTGTGCGTGTTTCACACAGTTCTTCCCCAAGGAAGGTGTTCACACAAAAGGCTGCTGATACTTTATTTTTCTTTCATTTCTCATTACTACCTTGCCAGCTGAGTCAGGAGAGGCACGACGCTGTAGCAGGAGCTTTGCCACTTCCAGACTCCCGTATTTGGCTGCCACATGCAAAGGTGTGAATCCCTTCTGAAAAATTCCAGGAGATAAAGAAGCACTTGTGTTAAAGGTCAGGCTGACATCTCTCGTTTGGACTATGAAGACTAGGCACTTATTCCTATGTTCCTACCTCAAAGAATCAATAGCCGTACCTAGAAAGAGCATCATCTCTTTGAAAGCACATTAAGAAGCATAAAACAGAAGAAAATACTTTCCCTCGTATTATCCTTCCCTACATGTATGCAGTCAGGCTGGCAGACATGTTCTCTGATAGAGACTCTACTAGCAACATGCATTCTGTTGTCTTCTGTGTGTGGGCAATGAAGGCATTCGTTCAAATTTCTACTCCAAACCAGATGCACTTTTTAGGTTCACATGATGACAGCTTCAGAAAGAATTTCCTGTATCGTTTATTGCCAGCAACAACAAAACACCATCTAAATTCAGTGAGAAATGCTCCAAACTTTGTATTCCTCCTTTAGAGGAAGTAAAATTATTTGTGTTTGGACCTTTGTATCCATACAGTTACCAAGTTCTGCTGCAGCCCCTAAACTGCAGCTAAAGAGGTTCACACCTGACTCAATGGCAGTGTTTTTGGCAACATCAAACATTATCTTTTAAAGAGAGTCCTTTTCTATTTGCTTTAATAATGTTTGTCACTATAGCACAGGTATAAGGTCCATGTCAAAACATGCTCTTTGTCTGTTCTTTTAATTAAAAAAACAAACAAAAAAACCCCAAACCCAACATGTTCATAAGGAAAATTCCTGGAGGCGAGACAGTAGGTGGCAGACTAAACTGCTGCCCTAACTGTAATTCCAGGGAACTACAATGACCTATTTTCCCGACACATAAGTGATATGTAATATTATTTTTATTATCATTACAGATATGGACCTATTGGAGGAGTCCAGAGGAGGGCCACAAAGTTGCTTTAAGGGCTGGAGTACCTCTCCTGTGAAGACCAGCAGAGAGAGCTGGGCTTGCTCAGAATGTAGAAGACTCCAAGGAGTCCCTAGAGCAGCTTCCAGTGCCTAAAGAGGCTGACAAGAAAGCTGGAGAGGGGCTTTGTACAAGGTTATGTAGGATAGCACAAATGTTAATGCCTTTGAACTGACAGAAGGGAGATTCAGATTAGACATTAGGAAGAAGTTATTCCCTGTGAGGGTGCTGAGGCGCTGGCACAGGCTGCAGAGAGAAGCTATGGCTGCCTCATCCCTGGCAGTGTTCAAGGCCGGGTTGGATGGGGCCTGGAGCAACCTGCTCTAGTGGAAGGTGTGCCTGCCCATGGTAGTGGGATGGAACTGAATGGTCTTCAAGGTCCCTTCCAACCCAAACCAGTCTACGGTTCTACAATTAACATCTTAGTCCATTAATGCCACCTCAAAACAGTTTATGTCAGGAATCTCAAACATTCCTAGTTCACGAATTTGTAGATGTTTGTAGAGAGATATTTCTAGTGGACTACATCTTCTCCTATTCATAATTATAAAATGCTCCTGAAGTCCTAAAGCAGTTATCACAAAGCAATATGGGAAACAAGGAAAATGTTTAGTGTATTTTTAGCCATTCTAACACGATTTAACAGCTGGATAAAAGGAGAACAGCACACATTCTCACTAATCCGTGGATCACAATTTGAAAATTGCTGGTTTAGTCTTCCAAACCCTGGAAGACAACCACTGTTCAAAAATGTTCTAGCTCCAGCTGTAAAATTGGGTGTACTTTCTCAAGACCTAAACCAATAGTGAGAATTAAGTGAGTTTCAATCACACGTGATAAATTTGGAAGACATGTCTTGGCACACAGTTCTGTTCACAGCTGTCTATTTTCTTACGTGTTTATCACTTTGTTAGGAATGTATTGGTAGACATTTTTTGCTAATAAAACATTAACAGTTCTGCAGACTTGTTTCTTTATAACCCCAGACAAAATGGCCTGTTGTGTCATATGACTCCTCATTTATAGAAGCACTGGAGACAGATTCAGCATTAGCTGTGGCTGGACAGATTCTGACTTCTACGTTTCAGGAACATTACTTTCAGCTAGCAAGACCAGAATTATTTTACTATTTAATTAAACAAGCATTGAAGAATAAGCAGGCCCATTCATTAAGAAAAAAAAAAAAAAAAGAAAAAAACAGAAAAAAAAAACCCCAAACAAAAAACAACTGTTAGGATGATAACAGTCTTCTTTTTTTCAAATTTTGTCCGAAAAAGCCCTACCTGTAACACAATGGGAAAGAGAGAAGCAAGGTCTTTGTGTACATTTTAAACCTGCTGGCGCCATATATTTATCATGATCTACATTTGGCTCCACTGGGAACCAAATTCCCAACTTCAGAAGACAGCAAAATGTGAAAATCTGACTCCCTTCTGATTTATTACTTCAGTCTAACGGTCACTTCAGGATCACTGTTAAATAAGAATAAAATAAAAGACCCAAACACGTTCAGATTCTCAGTGTGAAAGTGTACCCCTCATGAAACAGGCATGTGCTGTGCTACTGGCATACAGATATTTTGTCTTACTTTGGTGGACATGGAGTGTGAGGCACCTGCCTCTAGGAGAACAGATGCAACATCAACTTGTCCCTCTCTGGCAGAGATGTGCAGTGGAGTGTAGCCATTAGTAGTTGCAGCATCAGGGTGAGCCATGTGCTGTAGCAGAAGCTGGACGATCTCTGTCTTTCCCAAGCGAGAAGCAATGTGCAGTGGAGTCTGTTCTTCCTACAACTCAAATCAAGTAGACAATTAGCACAGGTAGAACCACCCTGAACACAATATTCCTGTTTATCCCACAGATCTAGCTATGCATCTGTCTGGCAAAAATCACAGGAAGCAATGGCCCCAACTGACCACAGGATAATCCATTCTTTGTAACATCACGCTAAGCAATAAACTATGGGATGAGATTTTCTAAAGGAGCTCTTGCTCAGAGACTGGCTGGGCATCAGTCTACTTGTGAGAGGTGATAAGTGATAGCCTCTACTTTGCTTGTGGCACGGGGGAGTTGGTGTGTTTTGTGTTATTTTTAACTTTTTTCCTTCACCTACTAAACTGTCTTTATCTCAACCCAAGAGATTTTCTTGTTTTCACCCTTCAGTTCTATCCCCCATCCCACAGTAAGTGAATGACTGAGCACAGCTGAGCTGCCGGTAGGTCAGCCCACCACATGCATTCTCTTTGGAAGATTTATGGATGAACAGGTTAATGTTTTCAGAACTCTTTCTAGGTGTGCTAAATACTTAATCAACAGATAAAAAGAAAAAAATTGCTCCTCCATAGCTGCTCTGCTTCAGTGATGTTTCTGAGTACGAGAAAGCCAAAATAAACCACATTTAAGCAGAACACCTACCCTGGCTCGGGCATCAACCAGGGCCCCATTTCTCAGGAGACAGCGAACAACTTCCACCTGCCCAGCACGTGCTGCCATGTGCAATGCAGTTTCTCCACGCTGCAGAAAAGCAAAAACATTTCAGTGTTCTAAACCTCCATGAAGAAACAGAACTCTGATGGTGTAAATTCCCCCCCCATGTCAACACATGCAGAGACCTGCCTTTCCACCAGCTGAGAACCTGGCTTCTGACTCTGGCTTATGGAAATTCTGCCATACAGACTCCCTGGTCACACATGTTCCTCAGCTTTCTATGTAACAGTGCATCAGCTTGTGTGCTGTGCAGGAGAGAATAATATATCGAGCTTGTCTCTCTCAAGGGATTGTCAGGCATGTGAGCCTCAAGATGGAAGCGGATATTTTTTCCAGATGGTCTCTTCCTGCACACTGTGTGGAGCTGGAAGCATTAAAAAGCCTTGCAATGGCTTTGCACAACTGAGCCAGCATATGAAATGTGTAAAATCTCTGCTCAGCAGCATGGCTCTGCCTGCAGGCTACAGAAAGCATCTTGTTTGGAAAAGCATGGAAAGCCTTTTGTAGCCCACAGAATTTGGAGGAGAATATGAAATTTTGCAAAGCTGACTGGAGTGATGTGGAATTTCAGATCAGGATAACGATGGCTACAGGATGATACACATTCACAGCATTTACTTTTTGCACAGCTTTGCAAAGCAAAACTGAAATTGAGTATTTCTTGACAATGGAGTTTCTAGCTAAATTGCACTGTCCAACTTCTCCAGGGTCATTGTCCTAAAGTGGACTAAAATAGTCCCTGTGCAGCTGGTACATTAGGTAGCAGGACAGCTCTACAACGAGGAGCTTTGCATTTATCTATATGTTACGATAAACAACATCCTTGGCAGTGTTCAAGGCCAGGCTGGACAGGACTTGAACCAACCTGGTCTAATGAAGGTATCCCTGCCCA
>JBCJKH010011235.1:0-47441 GCA_039877255.1 Loriculus beryllinus | reverse complement strand
GGGATGGGGCAGCCACAGCTTCTCTGGGCAACCTGTGCCAGGGCCTCACCACCCTCACAGGGAAGAACTTCTTCCTCGCATCTCATCTCAATCTCCCCTCTGTCAGGTTAAAGCCATTCCCCTTGTCCTATCCCTACCTGCCTTGTCAAAAGCCCCTCTCCAGCTTTCTTGTTGGTCCCTTTAGGCACTGGAAGCTGCTCTAAGGTCTCCCTAGAGCCCAGCTCTCTCAGCCTGTCTCCATAGGTGAGATGCTCCAGCCTTCGGAGCATTTTTGTGGCCTCTTGTTTGGCCAGTATTTGTCCTGCAGCATGTAAGTGATGTGTGGGTATCACTCAAGAAGCAGCCTTCTTGATCAGATGACACAGAGGTCTTACCTCGTGCAGAAGAAAGACGTGAAAGTTTCACTCTCTGTTCTTGTATAGATTTTGGGCTGCAGAAGCAAGTTTTGACAGAAAAGATATGGTGAAATTTTGAAATGGAGTAAAAGTACCTTTGCAGGAAATCATGAGATCAGTATAGTTTCTGTACTCCAGTGATTTTTTCCAAAGAAAATGAGAGTGGTTTAACCTGTGTTATTTCATTGTTCAGGGCATATTTCTCATGCATTCTTTTGCATGTCTTTATTAAGACGAGTCACTCCATAAACCTGGTGCAAGGCTGCTCCTTTTCCCCATCAGCAAAGGTGTTAACTGGGTAGCAGATGACTCAGCTTCTCCTGGTGCACCACTCCCAGTGTACAGCTGTGACACCATCATCTCCAGATGCTCATCTGACATTAACCCCAAATAATCCTGAAATTGAATTAAATGAAATTTTTAAAACAAAGAGGGTTGCGGTGATTTTTAAAATGCTTTTAAGGATTCACATTTTTGCTCTACTCTCCTGTTATGAGATCTATAAATTATCCCTGTTTTGGAAAGCAAGCTACGGTTTCCCTCAGTTTCCCATTATTCCAAAGTTTCAAACTTTAAAAACTGATACTTCACAGGTTATTATAAAATTGATGAAGATGATTACAGTGCTCAAAATAAGCTCTGTAAGCTCTTTTCCTCTCTCTAAATACCAGATGAAGAACTGTCTAATTTTCAGGCCGCCTCTCATGTATCTGTAATGGAAAGGAAAAATCAAATGACTGCTAGATAAAATGGATCTTTCTGATAAAATCCTTAAGGACCACCTGGGATTTAGGTTTTATGGTCTGAAATGGATTGGGCTGGGTGGACAGCACGCAGGCTGAAAAGGGATGCTGCTGGAGGGAAGGCAGTCTCTTCATCTCTCATCCTTGCCACTCCCATAAACTCTGCCTGGGGATGTATGTGCAGGCAGTGTAGCTTGCTGAATGCACTGTATTCTCCTTCATGGTACATTATGTAGATGATTCTTGTAGGAAAGTGCTCCAGGGACACTCAGAAGCTTCTATTTTCTCTGTCTCATAGGTGAAGGCCTGTAGGTGCCTGCAAATGGATGTGTGCCCAAAACCTGTAGGCGTGCTTGGGACAGGTTTAATCTAGCTAAGTAGGGTACAACAGTGAAGGTGGTTTGGTGGCACAGGTATTTGATGAGATATGGCAACTGGAGAATATACCCAGAATCCCATGTGGGTTTATGTGGCCGGTACTGAGATTAATGTCATTCTACTCCCAGTGTAAACGTAAGCTATGTTGGGAGATACACACTTTGCCTATGTATGTTGCAATCCAGATTCTAGCTGCCATGAAGCCACACTTCACATTGCACTGAATGTCCCAACGCGCTCTCAGCACTGCGTATCTGGTGATTTGTGTTGTCTGACAGGAGGAAGAGATGACATCCCAAATGCTCCATCCCTCAGGACTGAATGCAGACCCATGGGCATGAAGCGGAGTTGGGATGTATAGTAACAACACTGCTATTCTATCTCTACTATTACCATGTGCTATTGGCACGGGTGCCATAGTCCATCCTCCTGTGTTAAAACTGTCTTAGGATTCATTAAACAGTGACATACTAGCCATGTTAGCTCTGGTGTTCCTAGCTGAAGCTGTCAGACTTAAATTCCCTCTGTAACTATAACTGGCCACTATTTATATGTTCTTTCTACAATGTGCAGTTCTCCATTTCTGTGTGTTCAGCATGACTGTGCTACAAGCAGGGCATATTGACGTGGTGGATGATGCTGTTTCTCTAAAAGGCTAATCCTAGAGCTCCTCAGGGGAAAAAGGTTCTTTGAACATTCTAAAACTGCGTATTTGCCTACTGCTAATTAAGTAAATGTAACTTCCAGTTCGAATGTTCTTGGAGGCTGGGAAGAAGAAAATTACACTGAAAGCAGGTGGGAAAGGGCTAAAAAAAGGAAACTCAGGCTGTAGAATTGAAATATTTTTTCTGGCTCCAAGGTAGTAAGCGAAAGCACTTATCAAGCACAGAGTCTCTTTATCTGGTATCTGACAGTACCGCAGGGGACAGCAAAGCTGTCTGAAAACCAAGGTCATTGCCTCATTCTTTGAAGTCATGCATTACCACATCCTGGCATAGAAGTAAAAGCTAGATCTCCAGCACTGCCAAACCCGAGTGACAAAAATCAGGCAAAAAAGCGTGGAAAAAGGCTGAAGTTTCAGCACCCAAATCCCCAGATACTAAGAGCTAAAAGGGATGAGGAAATTATCCAGAATGACCTAATTTGTGATTGGGTTTTTCCCCTCCATAGAGTCTGACAACTTCTCATAGATCATAGAATGATTAGAGTTGGAAAGTTCCTTAAAGATCATGTAGTTCCAACCCCCCTGCCACAGGGGAACTAGGAGTCAGTAACTTATGGATGGTAAATAAATTAAAACTCCCCCTTTTGGAGTTGGGAATCAGGGGAGAAAATGAAACAGTTTTTAGGATTAAAGTCTGCAAAGAATTACGCATGTGCTCACCCAAAGGACTAGATACAGTTCAGTACAGATGGCCAGGCAGTATCGTGAACACTTACTTGTTCATGGCTGCCTGTACTCTTCAGTTGTTGGCATTGCTTTTAGTATGGCATTGGCTTCTGCTGACAGAAACAGGCATGGTCAGAGAAGGTCACAGGTCAACAGTTCTTCCTGGTCAGCAGAAGGAAGAAGCTGCCTGGTCCATGGATGGAGGGGAGCACAAAAGCAGAGTTCAGCTATGTCAACAGAAGCCCTGATATGCCGTTTGATCTCAGGTCACAGCATTGCCTGAAGAGGAGGAGCAGTGTTGGCTCTTTGGAGGAAGAACTGTCATAACATTTATACAAAGACAAGCATCCTGTTAGCTCCCAAGAAATAGCAGAACTCTCCAACATCAAGTAGATGTCATCTTTTAATGTCTGAAGAAGGGGGAGACTTACAACAAAGGGGAAGAGGGAACAGGAAGAGGGAGGCTCTGTGTTAAGGAACATGAAGCTGCAACCAGCTCCCTAACTTCCAGTCAGCTTAAGGGGCTCCTGGACTCCGTCTGGTCTTACACGTTAATAGAGCGTGACAAGACAATGTAAAGAACAAGACGAGGCTTTCACTGCCATCTTGCATGTACCACTAAGCTCTACAATCTCCTCCCTCCCCCTCCAGAAGCGGTTTTAGCTGCCTGTGCTGGAGGGAGCTCTGATAACTGTTCAGCCACAGCCTTGGGCCAGCCTGCTGGAACATGAGTATGTCTCTCCGTGGGGTGAGTGCACCACCCAGACTGCTGCTTTGGTGGACCTGGGACATCCCATAATTTTGTTGCCTCCGAGTTTGCCAATAAAGTGTGAATGTCTGCCCAGCCCTGAGCTACCCCAGTGACTGCCACTGCTCTCGGTGGGAATTCACTGCCCAGATGGTTGCCCCATTAGTTTGACCCCAGTATAAAGAGAGTCTCTCATAAGCATCTACAGTGTTGCATCCTCAACTGGTGGCCTTGCAACACCCCAAGGTAAATCTGGCAGTTGAGGGACAACGTCTGCACACTGGGCATTTCCTAACACTTGCCTTTCCAAAGCTGGACCCTTGTAAATTGTGGGGACAAACGGTGATGGGAAGGAAGGTGACTGTCACAGTGCTGAGTGCACCACCAAGTTCTGCAACCTCTTCTCTGCCCCGCCTCAGGTTTTAGCTGCTTGTGCTCATGGTCAGCCCTGATGTAAAGAAGGCTGGATCAGGCTGCTGAGATGGAAGAGCAAGCTATGAATCCTGTCTGGTGTCTTTGCCCATGAACTTGCTGACCCTGGGTTGAGAACTGCATTTCACCACAAGCCCTTGCCCTTGGTCTTTGCCTGAGCTGTATGGTTCTGCCCTGCCAAGCAGCTCTTTCAGCTTCCCGGAAGAGGGAAGGAGGAAGATGGAGGCCACAGTAATATAATATAAGTAAAGACTTATTCCCATTCTGCTCATTCCAGTAAGTATTAAAATGGTGGGATTCTTCACCAGCATAAATACATAATTGATTATTAATTCCGTCTGCAGAGTCTTTTGTGTCTCTTAGTCCCTGCTTCATGAGGATCACAAATGGAGTACAGAATGAAAACATGTTGATGGGGCTCCATTTAGCAGAAAAGTGTATCTGGCTTATTGCTTATGCTGTTCAGGCTTTTAAAGTCAAAGTACATAGGGCACCCTGCTGATAAAAATATTCCAAGTTGCTGCTTGACTCAAGGGTAAATGCAATATGAAACCTTCTTGAAGTAGTGTTGACTTAAAACACTCTCACCATCCTCCTGCACTGCTGCTTTGGTTGCATCAGCATGCCCGTGGGGCTCTGCTCTGAACAGGAGGAGGGAAGTGACAGAGCTTCTACCAAGAAGTAGGTGCATCTTTTTTCTTGCTCTGTTCTCTGATCTTTCTCATGGCTGTCTCTGATCTGTCTCATGACTAAAACCATCATGTCAGTGCAGGACAGGAATGAATAGCGGGGTGAGAGAAAACTTCATGCCGGTTGTATCAGTCCTAGATCATGTGAAGCCTGGGCAGAAAGTGAAAAGCTACTGTGAGCTGCCTCGAGGATTAGGCTGCTTTCTTTGTCCTGGGAGTATTAGGTGGCGAGTAGAAAAAAAGGGAGCAGAGTACATGGTAAAGCAGACACTGCAGTGAGACACTCTGTGCAGCTTGTGCCTTCATGTTTCAGTGTCCTCACACACTTCCCTGAAATGACATTACTTGTTATTGATGTAGTCAGGTCATTCCTCTGGACAGACAAAGCTGATCCCATCTGATGACTCTGACGTTTCTGAGTAACAAAATAAGCTGCAAAGTGAGCGATGAGAACTAACTAATTTTACATTTCTGGTAAGACTCCAAACTATACTACATCCAGTCAGTATCTTTCACAAATCATTCTGGTTTAAACCAGATTTAAAATGCAATGATCACACGATAATTTATTTGATGTCTTGCAAAGTTCACTACATGTCACTTTGAAAGCTTTGCTACAAGCAGTGTAAAAATGAGATAGGGCTGGATCTACAGAATGAATTTATCTGGTGATTGTTACTCTTGAGGGAATAAAACCAATTTTTTTTAAATTGGGAGGTAATTGTTATAGGCTACATAGATGCAATGGAAATAATCTGGATGTAAGTCACGGTAACACCGGAAACACATGATAGCTAGGGGTAAACCCATATTCAAAAAACCAACAAATTTATGCAAGAAGGTCGGTATGTATATTTCAGTGAAAGTACAAAGGAATAAGAGGTGGCTATTCATGATATTTTAGAATCATAGGATCATAGAATGATTGGAAGGAACTTTAAAGCTCGTTCAGTTCCAACCTCCCTGCCATGGGCAGGAACGCCTTCCACTAGACCAGGTTGCTCCAAGCCCCATCCAGCCTGGCCTAGGACACTGCTAGAGATGAACAAGCCCAGCTCTCTCAGCCTGTCTCCATAGGAAGATAGATTGAGAAAGTTCAGCTACAGACAGCTGAACTATAGAACTCCTTGACAGAGGTTGTGGATGTAAAATTTACCTGGGCTAAAAGGGAAACTAAAACAGGATTTTAGAGAGATCTCTTGAGAATTAAAAAGTAGACAAACCACATCAGTTTCAGGAAATTCTCTGAGATGAAGTAGTTGGAGATTGCAATTGGTGGAGGAAGTATCACTTCTTTCTTTGACATCTGCTTACAGACACTTTTGGAATCAGGGCAGTGGACTACTCATGCATTTGTTCTGAATCAATATCCTTGCTCCTTTTGACATTATTTATTTACTAACGATAAACCTGAATAAACATGAATATGAGGAAACTGAGTAATTGTTTATTGACTTTTCTCATATTTTGTTTAAACAAACCCTATATCCTGAGAATACTAATACAAACTAACGCTACATTTCTTAAATGCATGTGATGGGATGCATTTACTTCAGTGGGAGAAGTCAGACAAATAAACCTTACATGTGTTCATCAAATGCTCACAAAATTGAGGATTTAGACTACAAATTATGACATGTTCTTCTACAATAATGTAGTGCAAACAGAAGGCTTTACCTCCTGTTACAATATTTAAATAAGCTATTCTAGAAGATAACAAATCTGCTTTCCAAATTCCTAGGAAATGAAAATTTAAGACTTTGCTTCTTATGTTCCTTCATCACAGATGTTTTGGGAAGTAATGAAATAAGCATTTTTGTGATTCAGAGACTCGCTTTATTACGTGTTTATACTTGCCTGGGTGTAGTGGTCAGACAAGTGTTTTACACTGATGTGTTGGTAATACAAAATTTAATGATGTCTCGTGACAACCTGTCACCCTGCTGACAGTGTGGGAGAAACACGTGGCAGCTACAGAAGCACTGGCTATAGAGCAGGGTCTTGAACTACCTTGCTTTGCCAGCCATTATCAGAGGAGTATCATGATCTGCTATCATAGAATCATTTAGGTTGGAAAAGACCTTTAAAATCATCTGGTCCAACTGTTAACCTAACACTACTAAGTCCACCACTAAACCATGTCTCCAAGTGCCACATCTACATGTCTTTTCAATACCACTAGGGATGGTGACTCCAAAGCTTCTCAGGCAGCCTGTTCCAATACCCGATTACCCTTGTGGTGAAGAATTTTTTCCTGATATCCAATCTAACCCTCCTCTGGCACAACTTGAGGTAATTTCCCCTTGTTCTATTGCTTGTCACCTGGGAGAAGAAACCAACCCCACTTCGCTACAACCTCCTTTCAGGCAGCTGTAGAGAGCGATAAGGTCCCCCGTGAGCCTTTTCTTCTCCAGACTGAACAACCCCAGTTCCCTCAGCCACTCCTTGCCTAAGACTTGTTCTCCAGATCCTTCCAGCTCTGTTGATCTTTTCTGGACCTGCTCCAGCACCTCAATGGCTCTCTTGTAATAAGGGGTTCAAAACTGATCACAGGATTCGAGATGTGACCTCACCAGTGCCGAGTACAGGGGGATGATCACTGACTTAATCCTGCTGGCTGCACTATTGCTGACATACGCCAGGATGCTCTTGGCCTTTCTTATCTCGGGAGGAATTTTACAGAGAACAATGAAGTCTTAAAGAAGAGGATTTGGCTCAATTAAGTTATGCTGGTTTTCATTTTGTATTTTGATAGCATATGGACTGCAGTTGCACTAGTGCGCCTGACATAAGCAGAAGTAGTGTTTTTTCCAATATACCTTTTCATTGCAGATGGCAAACATGCAAAACTAAACCAAGACAAATGTAATTTTTAGAATTAAATGCTCCCTAAAATGTGCAGGAATTCTAA
The DNA here is from genome assembly GCA_039877255.1 of Loriculus beryllinus. Taxonomy (NCBI): domain Eukaryota; kingdom Metazoa; phylum Chordata; class Aves; order Psittaciformes; family Psittacidae; genus Loriculus; species Loriculus beryllinus. The sequence goes on along the minus strand of JBCJKH010011235.1, from coordinate 39,755 downwards.
ACTGGTTTTGCTTAAATAGGATGCTCACCAGTTGTATTGCATGTCGCATTTTCTCATATTGGGTAAGACATCAAGTCTCCATTCAGAAAATGATTAATCTCCTCTGTCGTATTTTCACTGAGGCTGTGATTACTGGACATGTGTAAAACTGAGCATGCTAAGGTTTTGATCTTACACATACTTTCCCATCTTACAAATTGTTTGATTCATTACTTGCATATCTAAGATGTATGACAGTGTTTCAGCTCCACTATTCGTACACACACAAGGTGTATCCATATGCTGTAAGTGGTTTTAAGAGAAAGAAAGACTGTAATAGCCTCCTCTTTCAGATTAGGTTTACCTTTCTTTTTAAGCAGATCTGTGTGCTATCAGTTGGATATTCACAATTGTTTACCTTGGAACCAGCACTGTGGCCTTCTAAAACCAGGATTTGTGTCCAGCACTTTTGCTCACTCAGGAAGTATTGCTGAAGGCATTTGAGCTCTAACAAGCTATTACGTCTTTTTTGGTTTTAATATCACTGTCAAATGCCAACTTGTATTCATCCAGAAATCTGTCAAGGGCTTTGCATGCCAGTGTGTTTTGTTCTATTTTAATTTAAAGCTCTTAGTGAAAGATTCAGTATTTGCCATGCTCTGTTCTTTCCCAGTTATGGCTAGGATCATTAAATCATGAGAAAATCCTGAGGGCAAGCAATCAAATAAAGCAGTTTTGTGGCTAGTATGATAATATTCAAACAGGTTAGTAAAAAAATCATGCCTTCCTGAATGCTGTGGGGAAATGAGCAGATGAGTACCCTCCCTCTTTCTAACCACCATGCTACAGCAATAAGAAGTGAATTTACATTTAATGCAAGAGCTGCAAGTGGGAAAAAACTCATGCAGTGAAATAACAGCAGGATATTTTCACAGCAAGACCCTGTTCATGTTTGCTGGCACTTCCACAGCTTCCTGGGGATTTAGAGACTGCCTCAGAACTTTGTATAATCCACTCAGCCAGGCTGCCTGACCCTGAATGTACCGTGTCTAATGTATGCTAACCCTGCTCCCTATCACCCTGTGGAAGGGAACCTTAAAATATATTCCATCTACCTGCTTTGCCACCTCTTATCAGTGTGACCATCTTCCACCACCTCGCATTCATTACTGGTAAACTGGCCTGGCTATACTGCAAATTAGGAACTACCCTGCCTTCATACTGTGTTCTGGGTTTGGTTGTTTTGTTGTTTTTTGGTTTTGAATTTTTTTTGTTTGTTGGTTTTTGGTTTTGTTTTTTGTTTGTTTATTTGTTTGTGTTTTTTAATTTATTTTTTAATAGCTTTGAGTTACTTCATGCAAGAAGTGGAAAAAATTAAATAGTCTGAGTAGCAGTAAATAGTTTTCTGTCTGCTCTGTTTTTACTAACCATTGCTATCACCACCTCTCAGCTGGTAGGTAAAACAGCTCTTCAACAACTGAGGTTTTCATGCATTGTCAACACAGGTTTAACACAGAAAGATTCTTCAAACACTCATATTCAGTGGTGGATGCTTATTTTTTATTTTCTTTTGCTCCCCATACTCAATCTATGCTTTATTCCATGGTTTTGTCTTTCAAAATGGAAGCAAACATTGGCTTCAAACTCCCTGGCAAAGCTTCTCACACAACATACAGATCATCTCAGCTTATCTGGTTCAAGCCTGTCTGCACATAACATTATTTTCTTTGGAAGTTCAGTATTGTTGCTCTGTGCTTCATTGTTCTCATTTCTTGCAGTTGGAGTTGTGACAAAAAAAATCAGCTTTTGTTTCTTTTCTCTCCAGCACCAGTGGGTAGATCACTACTAATGCAAACTAGAACATTTTTTCCTTAAAATTGTTTAGAATCAGCCTTCAAATTTCTTGTCCCAGATCCACTGCCGGCTGCAAAGAAAAACAATGTTGGGTGACTGGTAGCAGACTGAAAAGATGTGGAGCATTTGGTGGTCACGGCAGCCTTACTGACAGAGTGGCAGTGCTTCAACATTTTTATTTGTCAGGCACCTGATTTTTTCTGATATCAGATACTGGGAAAGAATGGCAGTGGCTCTGCCCACAAGAAGTTGCGAAACATTGCCTGGAGGAACCTGAGCCACTCTCATGCCACAACTCGGTGTGGTCAGGAAGATGGAGCCCCTCAAAGCACTGGCTATCATCTCCTGGGATGCTGCTAAGCTACAATGACATAAGGAGTTCACTTCTGAGCACAGAATGAAATTGTGGAGCAACCCTCCAGTCTCCGTAAAGGACCAAAGTCTTGTGTTTTGCATCAGGAGAAATGGGTAGAAGGAGGGTTTTTGTCACCAAGTGAAGCAGTTCAGTCACTGCCTGAGAGATACCCCTGCTCTGTCTTCTGGCCACACAAGTATCTTTAAGAGCTGGAAGAGTGAAAGAAGGGAGTGAAGGCTGGAGCTTCTGCTGCTTTCAAAGTGTTGTGGTTTAATCCCAGCTGGCAATCAAACCCCACAAAGCCACTCGCTCAGTCCCCCCACCCCTGGTGGGACAGGGGTGAAAACTGAAAAGCGAGGAAAATCGTGGCTTGAGATAAAGACAGTTTAATACTGTCTGCAAAAGCAGACATGCAGGCTAACAAAACAAGGAATTCATTCCCAGGGTCAGGCAGGTATTCAGCCATCTCTAGTAGAGTAGGGCTCCATCATACTTAATGGTTACTTGGGAAGATGAGTGCCATCACTCCAAATATCCCCCCTTCCTCCTTCTCTCCCAGCTTTTATTGCTGAGCATGACACCATATGGTACAAAATCTCCCTTGGGTCTGGTGGGGTGAAATGAGGAGCAGAAAAGGCCTTGACTTTGTGCAAGCACTGCTCAGCAGAAACTAAAATGTCCCTGAATTATCAACACTGTTTCCATCACAAATCCAAAACATTGCCCCATACAAGCTACTGTGGAGAAAATAAACTCAGTGTCATCCAAAAACAGCACAAAGGGTGTAACAAATCCTCCAACCAGCTAGCTCCTCCTTGTGAAACAAGCAAACAGATTGTGACACCCTAGGATCCCTTACTGGTGTGCCTCTGCCTACTAGTAAAATGCAGTTGTAGCTAATAGAACATAACATCAATGGTTTTGCCAGTCATAGGGATAACACCAGCTTTGGTGACAGCAGAGCTCCCACTAACACACTTGGGAGTAAGGATGCAGTGACTGCTGAGTAGTTGGTGCTACCCGCTGTATTGTAGACTTGCTTGGTAACTAGCTTCCTAACAAACGTCTAAAAAGGGGAGGAAAAAGCAAACCATTTGTTTTGTCGGTGCTAGCAAACAGACAAGTTTCCTTTTAAAGGCAGACTGAATGAGATCAAAGTCCACCATGCTATGGGAAGTGGGCAAACACCACCTTGCACAGAAGGAAGTGCTTGTAATTATGCTGATATTACCAATCTATTGCTGTTTCCCAAAACCCCAGAAAGGTATTTTTCCCGGAAAGTGACATATTTCATTTCAGCAGCAGGAAGAATCCAAAGCAGCAGCTCTCAGCAGATGAAATGAGACTGTGAAACAAGCTACAGACCTGCACCAGTGTGATGAAATGTTTCAATGAGGAGTGCAAGTGGTTAGAAGAGCAGCAGAACATCAATGGCTATTCATACTGAACTGGCAACAACTTGTTTTCACTCAGATGTCCCCACATCAACATCTGTGAATTCTGAGCTACCACATTCAGTAACTGATTCGTTTTAAAATTTTGGTTGTACTCGTTTTATTTTGCTGTTTTTCCAGATGAACATTCTGTGAGAAGACAGTGTGTAACGCTACTACCACAATGCGCACAACGATGCCCAGGTATCATTCCAGACGCAGAACTTCCTTTTTTCCATGCCCGGCACCACCGGAAGGAAGAAGCTAATCTACTTTGAATCCCAGTTCGCCTGCTGCCGCAGCTCTTAACACTGAAAACCCATCTCTCAGCTAGAAGGCACAGTGACAGTTACTCTTGAAACACCAGCACAAGCTAGGGAGCTTGATGTTATTTCAGCCGATGGCTCCAGAAGGGACTGGTATGACCGCTTCATGCTCCACTCGGTGTGCAAGCCTCCGTGCACTGTGTCACTGTGAACACCTCACCGCTGCCCCCTCTCCCTCGGCCGCTGCATGGGCCCCGGTGTGACTCCCGCACCCTCAGATGAACGAGTGCTCCGGCCGAGACAAAGGAGCCCACAACCTCGCTGTGCAGATGGGGCTCACCTCAGCCTGCCCGTATGTGACAACCCACTGCGGGCGAGCCATAGGGGCTGCGAAAGGACGTAAGGCCCTGACCCAGGCCTGGCGCTGAAGTGGATACGTAACGGGCTCAGAGCGGGCCTCCCGCAACCTCCATCGTCCCGGCGTGCCTCGCGCCGGGGACACTCTACCCACCGCCTCTGTGGGCGGAAGGGGGCGGGCTTGGGTGTGTTGTGGTGTCACTGACGGTGCGCGGAGGGGAAGGCCTGAGGCTGCGGTGAGCAGCGGGGGTAGGTGAGTGAAGGGGGGTTCTGGGGTGTGTATGTGGTGTCTTTCCTTTTCCATACTCTTCTGGGTCCCTACAGCTGGGGACAGGCGGTGTCGCGTCGCTCCGGTGTGTGTGTGTGATGCTTGAGGGTGTGTAGGGGGAAGGATGGGCCATGTAGGGGAGAGCTGGGGTGATGTGGGCTCCACTAGTAGGCAAGGAAGGTTTGGGGTGCTTGAGTGGGCTGTGGGGAGAGGGGCTTGGAGTTTTGTGTGTGTTGGGATCAGGACCCTGTGATTTGAGTGTAGGATTTGGGGGCTCTTTGGAGTGCTTGAGGAGTGTAGGGGAAGAAGGACTTGGGTCTCTGAGGAGGGCTTGGGTTGGGCTGGAGGCGAAGGCTTGTGATATGATGGATTTGGGTCTCACCTGTGGGATCCATGAGGGATTGAGTCTTTGCTGTACATCGGGGTGGGAGTCTTAAGTGTTTGGGTCCTTGAGGGGTGTATGGGGAGACTCACCAGTACAAAGAAATGCCCTGATGGGCAGTTGCTTTCAAGGTGTCTGGGCTTATTGAAGAGTGTGGAAAGAGATTGCTTGTGTGGGTTTTGGGATTGGAGGAGAAGAGGGGTGAGTAGCATTCAGGTATGTATACTGTCATGGGTGAAAAAGGATGGATGTGAGACAGGTCCTTAGTTATGTGGCTGGTGAAGGTACAGAGATGAGCTGGTGGACTTTAGGAGGCTTCAGGATACAGGTTAGTGAGGGTGGGTGCATGTTCGGGAGCAGATAAGGTGGATGATGTTTCTGAGAGTTTAATGTAGAGAGAGCTTCAGAGCCTCATAGAGTTGTTACAGTGTGTTTTGGCCAATTAGGAGGGCTGTCCACTGAGGTAGTGTGGTTGATGGGGAAGCTGAATGTTGGGGTTTGAGTTTTGTGTAACATGCTATTTTTGGTAACTCATAGAAGAGTATGTGTAAACAAGAGATTTGTGATGGAAAGGGTTTTCGACATGCTTTAGCTTCTATTTGGGGATAAGAATTGAAACATGGGCTTTACAGGAGCCTATAAGCTCTTCATATCCACAAATCCTGTTTTAAAAGCTAAGATAGTGTGCTTTCAAATTGTTTTTATTCATTGCTAAGTCTGCAGAGTGGCTTTTGCTGTATTGTGGGTCAGTGGTATCTGTAGCTTGGTGAGCATTGTTGTGAGCATTCAGAGAGAGTAGTTTGGAAGCAGCAAATTAATACTGTTACTGCAGTAATCGAAGATAAGAAATTTAACAGCTATCTTATGTATGCAAGAAGAGAAAAAAATCCACATCATGATCCTGCAGAGAAGTGAACCATGTCTCAATTCCTTTTCACTTGTTAATTGAGACTGAAACCACCAGTTGAACTGCATCACTATTAAGTGTTTTGTGTTTGATTGAGTCAAACTGAATCTCTTTTGTTTTCTGGCATCCCACCTGTAGCTGTTTGTGACACCCTCTGAAGTGTACCTGCCTGAGGAAGGATGCATTAGGTCCAGTAGTTATGATCATGTATCAAGCGATCCCATGTCCAGAAAACTTCAGAGTGCTTCAGGAGACTCCGAGCTATGGTACATTTGCTAAAGCTTTAAGCTCTTTCTCCAGTAGGAAGAGCAGAACTTGAAAAAATGGTTTTATGTTTTTGGGTTTGAAACTGGCCTACAAAAAGGGGAAATGTGTCTGAGTAGGAGAGAAGACAAATGCTTGAGAGAAATACTGATAACAAGACATTCTCTGTTAGCGTTATGCCATTCTTAGAAGGAAAATCTGTGCTTTTGATGACGAGATAAAATAATTTCTTAAAGAACAGTGTTTTTGGTTTTTTTCTTTTTTTTCCCCTCGTGAGCTATGGTTTGCATTTGCTTTAGTAACCGTTTGAGTAGATTGTTTTCTATGTACAGACAATAAAGCAGGAGTTTTCCTAGCAGTCTGAGAAGTGTGGCACTTGTAAATTGGTTCTAATCATCTTGTGTAGAGGAGCTTGCATAGTAGTGTAGTAAAGTGTAAGAGGTCTGATTAAGGGCAGCCTTAGTAATCCCTGTGTAGTCACTGGAGGTAGTTAACCGCTACCTGGGAAGTGACGGATGGAATAACTGTGCTTCGGATGCCTGCTGTGGGAATACCCTGAAGAGTCTTGTTTGTTATAAGACTGCTAAATATGTATTGTTTATGAGAGTCTTGCACTGAACAGTTTTCTTCTGAAGTGCTGTTAGATGTAGAAGTGCTTCAAAACACGAGGAAAGCTGTGTTTACTTCCGTCATAAATTAAACTCCTTCTTCTGAAAAAAATGCTTAAAAAATTTCTCAAGACTTTGCATACTTTGTGCCAGTAAAGTAGCTGGCCTGACATAATGTTGTTAATTCTGAGTATAGCAAAATCTGATATCTCTTAATCAAGGACACAAGTATGTTGGCAAAGTTCAGTACTGAGTTCAAAGGCCTGCCACGTAAAGTCAGTTGCAGATACTTTGGGCTGCTAATCATACTGCAAATAGAAAGAGGCTGGAGGAAGGAAGGGTTGGTGAACCTGAAATAGTAAGATCATAGATTCAGTTGGTTATGTGGCCACCTTGATCAGTCCAGTAAAGTTTTGGTAGTATGTGTTCACTTACAGGTGACGTGGCAAAATTGGCTTGGAAGTCATTAAGCTTTTAAGGGCAGTGATATTAGAAACTGTTATTTGCCATGGGCACGAAACACCTTCTGATGTGCAAGCAGTAAAAGTCTTGTGAAAAAGAAAAAGCAAATCCCAAAGCTTCATTGAGATCTAGTGCTAGAGAGTGGGCTGGGAGAATGTGGGAAAGGAAGGGAGAGAGCTGGATGTCTTTGAGTGACCAGTGCTTGGTGAGAAGATTTATATAGAAAACAGGTGAACTAGCTGCACGGATTTATTTTTAGGCTTGACCCTTTTCTGTAGGGTAATGTTGGCTCTCACCTCTGTTAGCTAAGCCTGTGCTACACTTCAAACAAATCCTGGAAGTACAAAAAACTAGTGTTTTGGGTTTTTTTTTTCTTTTTTTTTGTATTTTTTTTTTTTATTTTCTAACTCCTTAGAAGTCTTTACAGGTACTGTTCTTAAATCTCACACCTCTTTGTTCTGTTGGAGAGTAGGGTGCTACCTACACTGACATTCCTTTAGGCGATGTAAATGAGAGCTCTATAGGAAGCAGAACCAGTGAACATATTTCCAGGTTTCTTTTTGCCTCGAGGTTGTGCTCACCTGCTCACTGTTAAGATTTGAGAGCTTTTCTCTCTGTTGGGGATGCACCTTTCTTTTATACAGATTTGCCTATTTTAATAAGTACATAGGATATTTTCATAGGGCATATATGATACCAATCCTACTCACAGTTCAGTTTTATAAGCCTCATTCCCTTAGGCAGCACACCTAAAAATTCACAGGCAAGAAGATTTATAAAATTAATCATAGATTTTAAATTATCATAGATAAAAAAATAGATCAAGTCTTTTGGCTAAATGTAGCAGTGATAGTGTGATCCTGTATTACAGCAGGTGTGTTCTTCAAGAAAGGAGCATTGACTGCTTCAGTACAGTCTGGCATTTAATTTGGAAGTCTGCCTGATACCAGATCTTTCACAGGAGAACAGAGCATCTCTCCGTGGGCTGCTGATATTTAGTGAAAACCTCATGCTCTGAAGCATGAAGGTTTGTGTGTCTTGGAAGTATGTATACCTTGATGTGTGCAGTTGGTTAACTACAGTTGGTGTTATCCCTAGTGATGTGTGTATATATATATATATAATAATTATTTTTTTTAAATCTTTAACTCTTGCTGTTAGTGGCAGAGCTGGATACATTTATTTAAAATATCTTTGGTTTCAAAGTTTTGTGCCTTTCCATTTTCCTGATCATCTTCAGCCAGTTTCTGAAAGGTAAATGAGAGTGTTCAGTGGTGTTCGTCAGCTGGGGTATTTTGAAGTTGCAGTTCATCAGTGTTAACCAACCGTTGACCATAAAATTGTGCTGTTCTAAGCAGAAATGAGACCCTCTTAGTGCTGTGTGTGGTAAAAACTTAACCTTTATGAGACAGTAGAGAAGCTTTACAGATCGAGCAGTTTATGAAATCCTGCTTTCTTACCTTCTCAGAAAAGAAAAACACTTGATGATGAGACACATGTTTCAAAGAAACTTTGAGCATCTTGACGAATTGTTTGATGGCGGGCTATTTGAAGCAGCCATTCCCACTGAGAGTTTTGAGTTCACAGTGTGATTTTTTTTTTTAAAATCTTTTTTTTTTATCTTTTTGTTTTTTCATTCTCTCTTTTTTTTCCCCTTCCCCACCCTAATGCTTTGTTTATGGAGTTTGCCTGAATTGGAGCTGGTCTTTTATAGCATGCTAGGATAACTAAGAAACAGTGAGTAGGACATCAGAAGTATTTTGCATATCATTTCATAGTGTCTCTGAATGCATCTAAGAATCGATATATTGGATAAGAAATTTAGTTGTCTGATTTTCTGTAGGCAAAATACTTTCTAGGACATGTTTACCCACTGCATGGGGGAGTTTACATTGTAAATAAGTCATTAGTTCATTTTCTAAAATGGTTGCTTGTGGTTTTGTTTCAGAGATTATGTGAGCTGCTGTATTAGCCTTCTAACATCTCGCACGGATACTCCTGGTATGTCTGAAAGACAGATCTCTTGCGTGTTCTGAATGTACCAGGTAAATCCCAATAATAACTTTGCATGGGACATTGTGATCTGTTAAAAGTACGAAGTCAAGAGAGGGCAACTTTTATTCTATATTTAGTCCTAGTTGATTCTGTAAAAAGCGCCTGACAGACTGTAGCCTGAAATTTATTTTTGTATCTGTGTTATACTAGAAAATAAGATAGCTGCAACACTAGTGCAGCTATTTGCAACACCAATGAAGATGCTGTGTCAGAGGGGGTTAGCCAGTTTCTGTAAATATCTTTAAGAACTTTACTCAGCATTTATGGTGTTTGAGGTAAAGCAGAAGGAGGAAAAAGAGTTTTATTTTTCAGGTAGGTAATTCCTCTGTCAGATCTCCTGCCTCACCTTTTGGTCTGAGAGGCAAAAAATGGATGCAGCTGTGACTTTTGGGAGCAGTTTAATTGCCTTTGGATTGCAGCGGTGTTACAAGAGGTACTGTTCAGTACCAGCGGTGAATGAACGCTTGCCACGACATGTTCCTGGCTAGCATGCTGAATTGTAAGTAACTAATATCACATCCAGTAATGTAATTGTGTTTCACTTTCAGGTTGTCCTCATGAGTACTCCTGTGGAGAATGTCCATGATCTTTTTTGCCTGTGTGGTGCGGGTGAGGGATGGACTTCCCCTCTCAGCCTCCACAGATTTTCATTTCAACCAGGATTTTCTGGAATGCAGAAAGAGATTGAAGGTGTTATCCTCAATTCTGGCACAGTATCCAAGTCGAGGCACAGTAAAAGGACGTGACTTGAGCATACAGTAAGTTGCTGCTTTTGTTTGATTGTGTTTTTTTACTTCAAGTTTTGAAATGTTTGACTTGGGATTAGTTAAACTTTAGGTATGTTCTGTAGTGCCTAACTCCAGTTTGAAAATTCACCGCTCATGTCTAGATTGTAACCTCCAAGTATTTTGAAACCTTATTTCTGAGCACCGCAGCCGCACAGCTCCTACTCAGTTTAGTAAGCATATGTTAAGAACTGCTTCTTTTAGGTTTCATTTTTGTACCAGATGCTTTCTGCTCAATGGGCAGTACTTGTTACTATTAGCAATTGGAATATCCTGGACTTCTGCAAACACCTTCTAAGACAGCATCCTAATGGCTAGGAATTAATTAATTTAGTCTAAACCACAATTCCTTTTCATCTGATTCTGGCTTGCACAGAACTGCCGTGACTCTCTCCTGCATGCTGGCCACTCTGTTTTCCAAATACCAGAGGGATTTGAGTCTAGACCTCTGGCTGATGGATGTCTTGAGGAGGCCTGAAGCATGCTGACAGTAGCCAGTGTGGACAAATTATAAATCTTTGGTTTTATTTATTGGACAAGGATATGTTAGTCTTTATTTTAAGAAATTAAAAATTAAGTTTTAGCTTATGATTGCTTGTTTGGTTAGCAAACATAAGAAAACTTAAACAAACACTGAACTAAAATTAGGTACCTCTTTTTGGGGGAGTAGTTGCAGAACGTAGACTTGAACTTACACTGAATCAGTTGGAACAGTAGAGATTAGCATTTTAATTCCTTTTCCATCAGTGTGAACTTGTGCCCTTTAATACTGTTGTTTTCTGCTTTTAATCTTCTGTAGTTGCTACAGAAGTGGCTATGCATTAGGCTTGGAAGTGAGTGCATACATATACATGGCAAAAAGGCTATAAATTATTGACAGCTTGGTAAAGGTGGTTTTGCACAGGTGTGGTGTTGGTCCTCAACTGTGAGCTGGACACAAAAGGAATTTAGGGAACCTACGCAGTGTAACTAGGCTGTCACAGAGCTAACCAAACCCATAAATCCCAAGTACATGGTATAATGAATAAATAAAAATGTGATAAAATAGAAGCGACAAGTATTTCTTTGAGAGGGATGATATATAAATAGTGGAAAAGAGAAAAAATACAGAGAGTAGTTGTTCAGCTCCAAAACTTTGATTTTATACTGATCTAAAAATGGCTAATGTGTAAGAAAAGATTTCCTCAGTCTTCTTTCAGAGATGCTTACGAATCTGTAATTATGGTGGGGATTGTGGAAGTTCAGATGTCAGCACTACAAGCAGATAGCTAAACTAGGTGCCCTGGTTCCCATCTTGTTTAAGGAAGCCTAGATGAGAGTGATTTCTCTCATCCTTAAATACACACTTGTGTTTTGGTCATATGAATACCCTGTTTGGGCCATGTTTAAGTGGAAACTTCTGCATAAATATGGCTTCAGTATTAGGGGGACCTTTTTTGGAGTACAATTTTTATTGTGTTGTATCTGATATGAACTCATCTTTATTTGTTACAAATGATTTCACAGTAACAATGTTTGAATATCTTGGTATGTGCAAGTTAACAAATATCTCTTGCTGTTAAGATGAAGCTGTCGTATTCAAAGAGAGCAATGAATACATCTGCTTACCTCCTGTGAACAAGCTTGCTTGGGTTTAATTTTGTTTGTGGAAAGCCACTGTTTTCTTTCCAAACATTCTTGCCAGAGGTGTTTTCTGGCCATCTCTTTTCTTATTGATGTGATTTAAAGGCAGCCTGGGAAAATAATGTCCTTAATTTTTACTAATGGAGCAATTTCACAAAGTCTGTATTGTGATCTTTATTATGCCAAGGCATACTGAATGAGTTAAGAATAGATCTGCAGGGGTTGCATGACTGTTACAGCAGCACAAATCATATATTTTTTGCAGTCTGCTCTTTCAGCGCAGTCCATACATTTCATTTTGACAGAAAGCACAGTTTACTTCTCACATTCAGCGGGCCTCTCTTACCTTTTTATGTTGATATTACTTTTTTTTTTTTTTCTCTATTTCAGTTTCCTTTCTTCTGGGGATATTGCCTGCATGGCAATCTGTTCCAGCACTTACTCAACCATGATGGCGTTTTGCTTCCTGGAGGAGCTTCAGTGGGAATTTGCTGCTTCCTATGATATAACAAGCATCGGTTTAGCTTCCAGACCATATGCTTTTCTTGAATTTGGTTTGTAACTTTTTTTTTTTTTAATAGAGAATTAATTTAATTAATTAATTTTGTGTCTGCTACTTTTATGATGTTAAACAATGTCTCTTGGCCAAAGCCTGATTGTGAAAATGAATCTCTGTGTGTGCCTTTGCATGTGCAGGAGGAGCAGGGGGAGCCTGTATTTGTCTTAAACTATTAGACTGTTGAGTTTGCAGTTCCTTACAGTGCCTTTAATAGATGAACAAAATGCTGTGGTGATTACTAAACAAGCACAGGAAGAAAAAGAAATCCTTATCTCAAACACTTTCTAACTTAATTAAAAATATCTGACAAGTGGGACAGATAGGTACAGGAAAAAAGGGAGACAGAATAGATTATTATGGGCAGCTTTACTTATGGCATGACTTAAATTCACATAATGCTTCATAATCATGCATAGTGTTCCTTTTTTAGTCTGAAAGAAATGGTTTTCTTGCCAAGGAGGAGCTGCTCTACCGTACCTCTTACCTATATAAAATGCAGTTCACTTGAAGTAAGAAACTCCTTCCTCAGAAAGGATGAGATATTCCAGTGGTTAGCACACTTCTATCCAGATTTCAGCAACAGTGTTAAGCTCATGCTTAAAAGATTGGGAAATTTACAAGGAAAGCGTATGATACATAAAGCTGTCTTGAGTGGATTTCCCTGCAGGGTACATTCTAGGCATGATGTAATTCTATACTAAGATCCAAATTACTGTCTTTTTAAAAAAAAAAAAAAACAAAAAACCAAAAAACCAAAAAAAACCCAACAACAACAAAAAAACTTGAATAGGAATTTGGGAATGTCTAGCCTCTCAATTGCATAAGTCTCTTTTTAAAGAAAAAAAAAGCCTTTTCTTAATTTCTGTTACTGTACAGCATTTTGTACTGAGTCTACCTAAGGTTGCTGTGTGATTCCCAACCCTCCTCTCCTTTCCTCTTAGCTCCTCACCACCCACCCACCCTTCTTCACCTGCCCCAGTCCCTTTTCTGTGTTTGAAGCTAAGATCCACTTAATGCCTAAGATCATAGTCTTTTGTCTGGTAGCTACAGCTGATTTTAGCAGACTCACTTAAGATGAAATACAGGATTTCTGGCCAAGGACTACTTATGGCATTGTGTATTCAACACCAAAGTCCTCTTGCTTAAGGAACTTGTGCTTAAGCTGTTGCATATGTATCAAATCCAGTAGCAGCTGTGGTCAACCTATGCAAATCTAGCATCACAGTATCTTAAGGATATGGATTTTACTTATAGGATATCTTAGGAAAATAAGTGTTTTGCATTTTATTTCTCTGAGTGTTTGAAATAGCTTGAATTTGCCAATATCTTTGCACAATAAATGGAAGTATCCACAGTGAGGTACTTCAGTTCTGGAGGTGTGAGTAGTAAGTACTTAGAAGAATTCTCTACTCAGTGCAACTCATGTCAAACCAGCAGCCACATTTGTGGAAAGGGATTTGGTAACAAATGGTATTAAGTTTGAAGTGTGAGAGGTGAAGTAGGCTGATATGTACAGAGATGTGTGGCTTGGATGTTGGTGGAATCACTGTGGAATTGACTCTGCCAGAGTTGCTTCATGACTCAAATATAGGTTGAATTAATTTATTTCTGTGCTTGGAGAAAACCCCTAATCCTTGATGTTGTTAAAACACAATGTGGAATTGCTTCTCATATAGTTCATGAGTAGTTTAAGATGTGTGTTAAATCTAGCCTGGAATATGAAAGCTTGTTTTCAATCTACTGCAGGCAGGATGTTGAGATTTAAAGTATCCAGAAGGGAGTGGGTGTGATATAAAATACCTAGGAGAGATATTTTTCTCCCTAACCAGGAACGAAATTCTACACCTGAAATGAGTAAGAAAAGAAATGAAAGAAGAAAATGAAAAATAATTAAAAAGAGTACTGTGATTTGATTAATAATTACCTGAAGTACTTAACTTTTGCAAAGCTAACTGAAGCATGTTTTTATATTGTTTCAGATAACATTATTCAGAAATTGAAATGCCGTTTTAATGGTGCAAATCGCTCTCAAATGAAGGACAGCTGGGAGAAGATTGAGGAGGAGCTCAAGTTCCAGCCCCCAGTTCAGCTGAAACTAGAGGATATGGAGCTGATGAATGGGATGGCAAATGGTGGGCACTCAGGTGTTCATGTGGAGGTTGGTAAGTTACTACTACACACAGGTGACAGTAGACTTCCTTAACCTAACTTTGCAAACAGTAGAAAAACCTGTAACAGCACCAATTCACTTTATACTGAGAAATATACATATCGTGTGCATGAAACCCAAGAAAAAAGACTGCTTTTCTATCATAGTTAACAACAGTATAGCAGGTGTGCATCAGAGCATTTAAGAACTCATATCTTTCCATCCTTAGACCAGCTTTTCTGTATGGACAATTGATTGTAAACCTGGCATTCTGCATGCTAAATTCTCATGCTTCTAGGTAGTTCTTTGTTAAATTTTCTGTGACAAAGGAAGCTCAACTAATTCACTGCTTGTTGTAGATTCTAATAGAAGATACGTAATTACAGTCTGTCTGAGTTGCTTCAGGCTTGAGGAAAGAAAAGTTTAGAGGAATATGAGCTGAGAGTAAAACTCATTCCCAGACTTTCCATATTGGGTTATTCTCCCTGCTTTGCTTTCTCCTTTTACCTTATTCTTTAAAATATAATGCATTTGACTAAAATTCTGAAAGAGGATATTTATATCTGTATGAACAACACATAGAGGCTTGATGAGGGACCTTTTTGTAATGAAGTCTGACATGACTTTTAGCAACCTGGTCTAGTGGAAGGTGTCCCCATGGCAGTGGGGTTGAAACTACATGACCTTCCAACCCAAGCCATTCAATGATTCTGCTGCTTTTCGAAGTATTAACCTGTACTTATTTATTGTAAAATTGGTATCTTCTTATTTGTTTTTCAGTTGCGTACTCAAAATCCTTCCTGCTTCCTCTATAAAATGAAATCATAGAATCATTTCAATTGGAAAAGACCTGTAAGATTGAGTCCAGCTGTGAACCTAACACTGCCAAGTCCACCACTAAATCATGTCTCAGTTTTAATTGTATTAGCATGGTGGTTTAAATGCAGCTGGAGAGCCATGAGCTTGTATCTACTTTCTGTGGTATTCTTGGCTTATGCAACATTGATAAAATGAAGCTGCTGTTGCTCAGTCTTGTTGTTTCTGATGAATGAGCTGGATTCTGATGTACGTATTTTAAGTTAAAATACAAAGGGGCAGTGGTGAGGAAGAAGAAAAAAAATAGAATTGAAAACATTTTATCTGCCAGTCAGATTTGTGAGTGCTCCTTAGAACTCGAAGGTTAAATATTTTAATGATGCGACTGGGTTTAGAAGTGTTTTGCATTAGTGTGAACAGTTTTGGTGCCAGTAAACATTTGCAAACTAGTCTGTATCCACAGATCAGAAATACACTTTCAGTTCCCCCATATTCTTAATTGCTTTCTTTTACTTTCCATCTGGCTTTGTATTTCTGGCTGTTCTCTCTGATCTAATGCAAATACTCTTGCAGGTTGTTCTGCCTTCATTTTAAGGATCATGTTTATGATCATCTGTTTTCCTCAGATGGAGTCAGCTTTCCTGGCTTATGTCTCTCTCCTCTCACCATTATCACTTTATTGCTCCAAGTTTAACTCTGTGAATAGTGTTTATTTCCATATTAATGTTATTTATGTTACAGCTCTTCTATATAGGAGATTTCTTGAGCATATGTTGGAAGTGTTATGGTTGCAGGAGAGCAGAATTTAATTGTGTCTACAATCTATAGCAAGGATAGATCAGTAAGTGGATTGATCAAAACATCAGTCTCTTTACATGGTTGTAGCTGGTTCTTGTCTTATTTTGAGCTGTGTGATTACATTCCCTGGCTCTTCATTTTAGTGTGAAAGGAGTCTGAAAAGTCAGGGTAGTTTTGTCCTTGTTAGTATATATGGGAATAAGAGCTTTATTTTTCTTCTTTTTGTTTTTTTTTTTTTCTCTTCCTTCTGTTTGTTCCTTCCTTTGTTTAACTAAACCCAGCTCAGTTCTTTCTAGAACAATGTTAACACTGTATACTTGATCTACATTTACACAACCTCAGCTGCTGTTGCAAAAGTCTCACCTTGTTTCTTGATATTAGCACAGCTGATAAAACTTCTGGATATAGTGAGGTCTGTATACAGAAGAAATCTGAAGTAGCTTTCTGTGAAGAGGGAGAGTTTTTACATCAGAATTGGCTCTGTGAAGTAGAACAGCAACTTGTGCTATAAGGCTAGTAATCATGCTGTTAAATTATGGAGCATTATGCTTCCCTTGATGAATGTTTAGTCTTCTGTAGGAGTCCTTCACAGGGTCCTTTTTCAGGTGTGTTTTGAAGATGTCTCATATCTCTCCTTTATGTGGTTGTATTTTGCTTTAAAATGTTTGTTTCATTTTTCACTCCTGGTGCTGTCTTTATCTGGAGCTTTGAGTATGTGATGCATTGTCAAACCCTTGCTGTGCTGTGCCTTGAAGAGATGGGATGGAATGTGGTACTGGCATTTGTGTCAGTCTCCCGTTAAATAGCCAGAGGCCTCTGCTCAGAAAATCTTTTCTAGTCATTCATTGTGTGAGGGTATTTTCACAGAGTTGTTCTGTAACTGTTCAAATCTGCAGATGCATTTTTCCTGAGTGCTAGGTAATTCACAGTCCTCAGAACAACAACTGTATGGTTCTTGTATCCTGAAGTACACAGCTTTTCTCCTTTGGAGTCGTATCAGTTTGAAACCCAAATTGGAATTTAATTGTGCTTCTGCAAATTTGTCCTGTCTTAAACTAAAAGTGCTCTTGTTTCCATATTTAGTGTAGTAAGGAATTTTAGTATGAAAATCTATTTATAAAAATGATTGAATTCACACAAGCAACTGTAGTAGTTTCTCTGTAGCAGTACCTGTCTTGCTTATACTGTGCAATTTCAGTTTGTGAATTAAACCTCAGAATAATATAGAAGAAATAAAGCTGCACAGCACACAATTTAGAGATCAGTGTTCACAGAATTTGAACCCTGAGCAACTGGATGTTGTAATATCCCCTGCGTCTGTGATAGAAATTCTTTTTATCTGGCAACAGGAAGAAAACAAAAGTAATTAGTAACTTTTACGTAATATTCTTTGCTACAGAAGAATTTATTAAGACTTGCATTGTTTTTCCCTGGGGAATGGAAACTCTTGACATGTGTGGTTTGCAAAATACAATGAATGACACTTGCACTTGATAATTTTTCTTTGAGAGACAGTGTGTGCCTCTGAAGTAAACCTTTGAAACAGAGAAGAAGAAGCAGCAGTCTTCATAAGTAAGTTTCCATGAGAGAGAGATATATAGCTGCAACATTACTTAATTTATCCAAAATAATTGGAAGCTTCATACTCAGTTCAGTGCATGAACAAGCATGCTGGTACAGCTTCTGTCCAGCACACACTGTTTGGACCTTAGATTTCACTACATGGGGGGAAAAAAGCAAAATTGCCTGTGAATGATAGGGTTACTTGCACCATTTATATACATGCACGTGTATTGCAATAATATACAGTGATGCTTCGTAATGTGACATGAATTAATACAGTTCCTTTTGCAGTTTCTTTGGAGATTAAATTATGGATGTATGAATGCATGCCAGACAAGGTTATTGCATCGACACTTAATAAAAGATACTTTATATCCCTGTATTAATTTGGCAACAAACTTTTTTACATCCATCTATCAAAATCTCTCTTGAAGGAGAAGACACAAAGTGTTTCCCTGTCTTAAACCGTTCAGTACTGCAATATCTAAGCTGTTACTGTGCTTCATCTGTCACTGAAACAAAAGCCAGAGACCATGTCTGGTGTGTCACATAGTCTATCTGCAGTAGTCAGGAGCTGGCTACATCTGGGTAGGAGGCTGAGGGTCCTGAGAGTCTTGAGGACTCATTCATTCTCATCCTGCATCTGGATTTTATATCTGAGCTGCAGATTACCTTCCTGTTTACTGTGCTGACAGTGTTCTACTTGTGATGATCCAAGGGCAGGGATGAAATGTAGGTGAGTATCTAGGTGTGGTATCTGTTGTTGGGTTAGCGAGCGCAGCTAAGAGAAAAATAGGTGAGATTCGTACAACCAAAGCTGAATTAGAAGTTTCAAAGTTAAATACACATAATAATTGCTTTGGCCTTAATTAGGTATGTATCAATTAGATGATCCTGAAGAAATTATATTTGGAGGTGTGGGTGTTAAGTAGTAGTAGTGAAGAAGGTGGGAACGCAAGGAGATATAATTCACTATCTGTGAAACGTGGAGAAATGGAATTATAATGCACTGTAAAATGTGGCTCAAAGACAAAAAAGTGTAGCATCCAGTTTAATTCCTATACCTCAGGTTTCATAAAATCGCAGAATGGTTTGGGTTGGAAGGGACCTTAAAGATCATCCAGTTCCAACCCCTCGGCTATGGACAGGGACACCTTCCACTAGACCAGGTTGCTCAAAGCTCCGTCAATGTGGCCTTGAACACTGCCAGGGATGGGGCCGCCACAGCTTTTTGGGACAACCTGTGCCAGTGTCTCGCCACCCTCACAGGGAAGAATTTTTTTCCTAATGTCCTAATTTTCTAAATTTCCCCTCTGTCAGTTTAAAGCCGTTCCCCTTTCTTCTGTGCCTACCTGGCCTTGTCAAAAGCCCCTCTCCAGCTTTCTTGTCAGCCCCTTTAGGCGCTGGAACCTTCTCTAAAGTCTCACCAGAGCCTTGTTTCCTCCAGGCTGAACAAGCGCAGCTCTCTCAGCCTGTCTCCATAGCAGAGGTGCTCCGGCCCTCGGGGTATCTTTTTGACCTCCTCTGGACTCGCTCCAACAGCTCTGTGTGTTTCTTATGTTTAGGATCCCTGAGCTGGATGCAGGACTGCAGGGGGTTTCTTACCAAAGCAAAGCAGAGGAGGAGAATCCTCTCCCTCAACCTGCTGGTCATGTTTTGGTTTGACCATGTTTTGTCAGTCTGAGAGGCCCAGAAGTTCTGTGACAGGCATTTCCCTGCTGTGACTAGATAGTATTATCCTGCCAACTCCTACAGCTGTTCCAGCAGCAGAGCCTCAAAGTCCTTGGCTGTACAGCTGAGTCCTGTCAACTGCTTGTTTAGAGCACCAAATGCTGTGTGGAAGGTATGCAGGTAAAACTAAATTGCTGCATACCAGCATGAAACCTCAAGCTTGGTGGGAAGAAATATTACAGTTTCTTCCCACAGACACAATCAGTTACAGTTGAGGAAGAGATGAATTGCTGTCTTCCTTTTGTGGGTGTCAAAAAATTTAAGCTCTTTCCCAGACCAGTGCTTAAATTGTCTCGCTCTTCTACTGACCTGTGAAGAGTGTTAGGTATGCTAATCTGCTGTAATAAATGGTGTAAAAACATTTGTGTGCACTGTAGTAGAAGATACCAGTGCCAAATAGCTCAAGAATAAATTCTGTTGCTTAATCTCTCTAAAAAATACTCCAGAGCTTTGCTGTTTTGTAAATGTCTGAAGAACTAAACAGGATATTACAACAAAAACTATTTTCTAGTCATAATTGGTCTTCTCTGGAGCAAGCGTGAAAGGTTTTGAAAATGGTTAAAACATGCATGAGCTAATTTAGGTTGTGAGCTTTCAATGTCTCTCTTTTTTTTTTTTTTCTTTCCTTTCCTTTTTTAAGTGCCTACTTACAGAATGCAGCGTGTGACTCCCCTGGGCATTCTGTCACTTGTTCTGAACATCATGTGTGGAGCTTTGAATCTCATTCGAGGAGTTCACCTAGCAGAGTATTCATTTCAGGTAACCCTGCTTGAATTGAAACTTGTGCATGAGTCAGAGGGAGTGAATTATTTGGGTAACCAGATTAAGGGTGGCTCTTCTGCTGCTTAGTAGAGCATACACTTTCTCACATGAAGTGTGTTGTTTGTCCAAAGAGTGCACAACTGATTGCTCACCTGCTGGACCTCATGTTTTGTTGTTGGTTGCAACACATGGCATTTCATTCTTTTCTAGGGACATTAAAATTTGGAAGAATATTTAAATCTTGCCAGGCTGGCTGGATTACTTTTTTTTTTCCATTCTTGTATTTTGCTCTAGATGCTTTTGTTTACACTTTCACATATGTTTAAAAATATTGCACAACCTTTAAAAAGTAGGGAAAAAGAAAAGTGTCTTGATTATATGGCGGCACAGTTTTATTTAGCAAGAGTCATCACCTAGGCCTTAGTTCTTCGTATTGCATTCAGTGATATTGATCTTGCTGTTTAACACTGTTAGCAGTCAATCAACATAAACTAGAATGAGAAATACTTGGTGAAATACAGCATTGTAAAATATCAAGCAGTACTTGCTAAAAGCTGTACCTGATGCAGTTGTTTTGTTACTTCTTTTAATCTAAACAGGAGGACCATGAAGGAATTGGAAATGTGATAGCTTTTTTTCTACCTTTTCTAGCCTGTGTTTTTCAGGTATGTTAACTGTAAATAAAATGCTTTCTTATTATTTTAATATTATAATATACAAGACAAAATAATTTTGAGATAAGCAGTGGAACAGTTTGAGATTTAGTATCACATAGGTGATTCCACTGAGGTATTCCAATGAAGTGGCACAAGTACAGTTAAAGACACAATTTGACCTTTGGCAAACTGTAGTTGCAAGCTTTCATGTTTTGACATGCCAAATGATCAAGAGTTCTTTACTGTGAGGGTGTTGAGGCACTGTCACAGATTGCCCAGAGAAGCTGTGTATACTCCATCTGTGGCAGTGTTCAAGCCCAGGTTGGACAGGGTTTGGAGCAACCTGATTTAAAGGAAGGTGTCCCTGCCCATGATAGTAGGGTTGGAACCATGGAATATTTAAAGTCCCTTCCAACCCAACCCATTCCATGATTCTATGATTATTTTCGCTGACCTTCTTATGCAAAAAAAAAAGTTTGAATGAGGAAGTATTATCTGTTCTAGATGGGTTTTTCTTGAGAGGTTCCTTAAAATGCCTAAAACAGTGGTCCACCACCTTTACCTTGAGGGCACTATGTTGTTTGGAAAATCTTTAGTTTTTATGCTGCCACTGCAGGAAGCTGCTGTGGCTGGGTTACTAGTTCACAGAAGTAACATAGTGCAACAGTACTGAGCAATGAGTACACTGTAGGCGTTAATGGTTTGAGGACCGCTGCCTGTCTCAAGACTTATTTACCTGTGGTATTTAAAGCTTGCACAGAGGCTAGTTATTGAATCATAATAGATAAATTTTATTGTCTTTCAGCCTTCTTACTCCTCTGTTCATGGCAGAGCTTTAAAATGGAGTTATTAATTTGGATCTAAATACTTGATTCAAGTCCTTCTTCACAAAGAAAGGCTCTGACTTTTTTTTTCCAGTTAGTACCTGAAAGCTAGAGACAATAAACAGAGTTCTCTCTTACCCTTTTTGATCTGTAGCAGTCATCTTTACAAAATGTTTGTGAATAAGTTCAGCTTAAATGTAAAGTGCTTTCTGCATGCTGATCTCTACTTGTGCCATAAGCACAATTGGAAACTGTGACCTTAGGTGAGAAAGCATGATCTATTACTGCCTGCCTTAGAAAAGTAACTCTTCTGCCAGTGCTTTGAGTTTTCAGTTTTCTCCTTTAAGGGTTGTTGCTCTTCACACATACTTAGCAAATGTGTTCCACCTGATCTTGAATTTAAAAGTAAAAAGAACTTTAAGCCCTAGCTGAACATGTTAACACAAACTGAGTCAAGTCTAGAGAATGAAGCTCTTTACTTATCTCTAAAAAAATATGGCAGAAGCAGATTTGGGTTTACTGTTTTCTGGCATCTAAGCCTTCATCTTGTAAAAATTGTAGGTAGTTTTTCAAAGCTGATTCAGCTTTCAGACTCATTTTAGTCCAGGCTGAGACAGGCAGAAGGGATGCCAGTTGTGCTGGCAGACCTCTTTTGATATCTGTGTTTAGCTGGTAGGTTCTGGGTTGAGGCCACCACTCTGGCTGTTCCTGGAGGACCTTTCAGCACAGGAGTTGAAGGGAAGCTTTGGGCTTCTTAGTGATCACTGTGCTGGCAGGCACATCCAGGGGGCACAGATATGCCATCAATTCCCAGCTATGTATCCCATCTATATGTACATAGTTTCATAGAATCATAGAATACCAGGTTGGAAGGGAACACAAAGATCATCTGGTTCAATATTTCTAGGCAAAGCATGACCTAAACTAGGTGGCCCAGCACCCTGTTCAGCTACATCTTAACTGTTCAGTGCTGGTGAGTCCTTCACATCCCTGGGGAGATAATTGCAGTAGCTGATTCTTCTCACTGTCAAAAATTTTCCTTGTGTCCAATCGGAATGTCTTCAGGAGTAACTTGTGCCCGTTACCCTTTGTCTTTTCCATGTGAAAATTTTTAACACTATCTCTCTGGTGCTTTTGCAGTGTTACCTGTACCTCTTCTATAGCTCAGCAAGGAAGATGAAGACATTTGTACTCTTTTTCTCTGTTTGTTTATGCAACATTTACTTGTATGGATTACGGAACCTCTGGCAAATAGCCTTTCACATAGGAGTGGCATCTCTTTCTTCTTACCAGATAGTGACAAGACAACTTATGGAGAAACAGCCTGACTGTGGAGTATGAAAAAAGCTTTGGGTTTGCTACTCTATTTTTACAACTCTTTTTTTTTTTTTTTTTTTTTTTTTCAGTTAAGCTGGACAAAAATTGCTTGGGGTACTTTTAAAGATTTGTGACAATGGTTACTGCAAGGAGGATATTTCAAAGCAACTTGAAGTAAAGTAGGGTACTGTAATTGTGTCAAACACACAGTGAGGAATGTAGCTGTATTTAACATGGCATGTGGTACTTGTGCATGGTAGATCTTGTCAAATGCCATCAGCTGATGGAAGTTCTCCTTGCCATCAGTAGGCTTTTACTCCTTGACTAATACCATCTAGACAGCATTTAGCCATTTGTCTTACTGGCTTTGTGACAGTTTGGCAGGTCAATGTCTTGGCTTGCCAATGCTTCTGAAAATATTAAGCTTGTATAATGAAATAAAGTGGTGGGTAACATTTTTGTCTATAGATTTTGTTAAGCATTAAGATACTTGGTAAATGTAAGTAAAGGAGTAGTTTGCCATATTTAGTGAGTTCAATAGCAGTGGAAAAAATAATTAGGATGAGCTTGAGGGTAATTTTTCTAGCTTTTGAAGGAAAGGAAAACACTGTGGGTCTTCTAAAACCATAAAGGCTATAAATATCTCCTGGCTAAACAGTGCATTGTAGTTAAGTATGTGCTCATTGGTTAATTGCAACTGTGCTTGGGGCAGCATAAAATAAATCCAAGTGAATATAAATGATCTTTTCAGCTCAAGCGGCCTTTATTTCCTTGGTTAAGGTCACTCTTAGCGTAAGGGTAATTCCACGTTTACTTGGTCTGTACAGATAATAAATCTCCCAAGCGTACTTATGACAGGCTACTGACTCCTTCACCTTTTTATTTAAAAAAAAAAAAAGTGTAGCTGGTTGGTAGAAAGCCATTACCAATAATGGAAAGCAAGAGCAGGTTCTCTTTGTTATATAAAACACCTTTAGTTAAGGGTGTTGAGTTCTTAGACTACGATGAATTTATGAGTTTGCACTTTTAAATGCGAGAGCTGAATAACATCTGCACTGGGTATTCTTGTATGTGATGTACTGAGGTGCATAAGAGCATTTTAGAGCATACATGAATAACACAGGCTCTCTGTTTAAAAAAATGCATAGCATTTTGATGCAGCTGTCCTTGAAGGGTTGTAAACATTCAAACTGAGAAGATGTAGAGAACTCTTTGGTGTCTTATTGTGGCAGTATGGTCCTAGATTTCTTTTTATTTTCTTTTCTTAAGAAAGTGTTTTCTGGTTGCTCCATTTTCTTCCACTGCAGATGTCACCAAAGATTTATATTCCTCTTGCATAGTCTCTACCTCTGGTGGTTGCAAAGTGATTAACATGATGTAAAATTGTCTTCCTGAGTTTGCAGAAGCGCTTAACAAAGGTACTTTCTTGTATCTCAGTGAATTTTCCTGAAGTCTCATGATGCAAAGATAAGTATCAGTGTATTGCTGCACCAGAAACCTGTGTTACTGTACCTCAGTATCACTTCTGTAATGCAGCTTGACTGCAGCAACAGTATCAATAGGCAGATCATTACAACCTGAACAGTTTTTAGGACAGCAAAAGATTTGGTGCCAGAGCTTTTTTCAGTAGTGAAATGTAGTTCTTTCTTTTCCATCCCATATTATCCCATTTACTGTAAGAGATAATGAAATCCTTTAAACTGTGAGAATTTGTCTAGTAGGAATGATAGAGGAATATTTTAGCCAGCCGTTTAAGAGAACATCTAGAGCTGTGTGCCAAAAGGGAATATTTTTCTGTTATAAGGGAGTGGATTAAAGTTGTTTGTTACCCTAGTTTTCTGCCAGAGTGTAAATGGGGAAACAAAGCCAAAATTCAACTGTTGTCCTTAAAATGCCCAGATGATCCCAGAGATCTGAACAGCTTTCATGCTGTTCAGTCTCAGTTTTACCCAATAGGGTACCCTTAGAGACTGCAGGAATCAAGACACAAGTTTGGAATACAAATTTAAAAAAAAAAAAGAAAAAGAAAAAAAATCTGAAAAAAAAAAGCCCCAGAAAAATGCTAGTAGTAATTTAGCATTGTGTTAATGTTACTGCAGCTGGCCACTGACTGTGTTTTCCAGGAACTTAAGCTGGGTATCAGCCCGCTGGGTTACTATGGGGAATCATCCTGTGGGAAAGGATGAAGCACTTTATATTACAGATAGGCAGAACTTCATGTAAAGACCTTAGTGATGTGGCCCAACTCCCTGCCCTTACCTTTTTAGCCTCAGTCTGGCTAAAATGTCCAGAAGAGCTTTACTGTGCCTCTAAAGGCTTTGATAAGAGCTCACCTGCTATAGCTTAAGGCAGGCAGAGCATTTTTAACTGGGTGTTGGGCCAGCAAACCATTGTCTGCTTTTTCTATTCCTTATCCTTGTATTGAGCTGATTGGAAGAGACTGTAATGTTCAGATACCTCCCCAGCATCTGTTTGCTTTATCATAAATCAAATACATCCTCATGCCAGGTGACGTTAGCAGCAGCTCTGCAATAACAGTGGTAGAACAAGGTGTTTAGATAGGTTGTGTATTTAACATAGGATAGATTCAGGTTTTGTTTAATATTTTCTTTTTCCTGAAATTTATTTTGATAAAATCAGACAAAAACAGTTGGTTCAGTATTGCCTTCATGTATTTTATTTTATTTTTTTTTCTACAAAATGAATGAAGCTGTGGTTTGCTGTTTCATCTTAATCTCTTTGCAACCTCCTTTTTTGTTTTTGCTTGTTTTCCTGTATTATGTGTAAATCATGTTAAGGAATCTATGTGGATTAATACGTGTGCGTTAGTATCTGTGCACTTAGTAGGTTTGAGTTGTGGTTCCAGGATGAGGCAGATCATGCACAGTTGGACCAATTTTTTTCTTTGTTTTTATTTTAATGTTAGTATTTAGAGTTGCTCCTACATGTCTGTGGTATTTATATAGTTAAATGTTTTCTTATGATGAAACAGCAAGAGGAATAGAAGAGTTTACATTGATCTCAGTGCTTTAAGATTTAATAAAAAGGAATGACTTGCAATTTGAGTTCATGAAATCTGATTTGTAACTTGGGATTATGCCTGTATCGAATCAAATCCCCAAACAGGAATCCATCCCTTTTTGTTCAACTTTAAACTGTTTAATGTTGTTTGAATTACATCTTCTTAATTCTGTCACTTTTCAAGATAAGTCTCTTGGAAACTTTTCCTCACCCAACAGCTCAGCATAAGAACATTGGCAAAGAATAAACTTCATTAATACAAAGATTTGCAGTGCTTTAGGCACTTTATGAAGCTGATAATTTTCTGTGGATTTTGCTTTCTTTTAACTTTCTCTCAAAGACCTGTTAAGTTTGTAGAAGGTGGGCTGGTACCTTTTTAGGCATTTTTGCACTGTATTAAAAACTAAACCTGTGTAAATGTGTATAAAATAATTTTGCATGTATATGTATATATGTACATATATCTAATAAATGGCTTTTTTGTAATGGTTGTCTTCATTTATAGTTTTGAAATAGGTGATTATATTAGAAACAAGGTTGAGTGGCTGTTTCATTTTTGTATACATCTTTAGTGTATCATGTGGCAGTGTTCAAAATACTTTAAAATAATCTCAGTTCTCTTTAACGAAGAGCTTCAAAATCAGTGTGATTTCAAATGCTGTCATAGTGCACCCTGTATGTGATCTCTTACAGAAGGAATTATCTGTCTGAACTTGGGGTGTCTTTCTCTGAGACAGTGTGTTCTCTGATACCTGTCAGGATTTTTATTCAATCTTCTATGCACTGAGAAGTGACTGATAAATATATAAATATTTGTATATATAGTTATATTTATAAATATGTCTCTAGAAATTGCTTATCCAGGTAACAGATTGGAGTATGCTGTGATACAATCTCTTTGCAGCTTTAACAGTCTTGCTTTTAACTTTCAGACATCATATTATAGAGCCTTTTCCTGCAAAACTTGCATTTTGAAGTGTGTGGAGTAAGGTCCTGTGGGTCCTTTTCTACCTGCTTGGTGATGAGTAGTGGGGATTTTGCAAATTGATGTTAGATTTTTAGCCTAGTCTCTTAATGGAAATAGGCCTATTAGTTAGTCCAACCAGTCAGTCCCTACTAAGAGCTTATGAACTCTTTTTTGGCCAATATCATCCTCCTTTGATAATGCCTCTGAAGACGGCAATTCTTCAGGATTTATAGAAATGAATGGCCTGATGTGAGAAAACATTCAGCTTTCCCACCACCAAAATTTAATAGGTTCAGGTGTCAGCAGATGCACTTTGGGAGAGCAATGCTTTGAACAGCAGCACTCATAGAGGACCCTGACTAATAGGGGGGACCAAAGAGTTGGGTAAAAATCAAAAATCCAGAAGAAACCAGGCTTAAGGAACTACTGCTCCCAGGTCCTCTGCAGTAACAATCTGTAGCAAGAGCAAAACATGGTGGGTAAAGGCCTGTGTTCTTCTGCTGGTTTCCAATGTGTAAAAAGTGAAATCTTTTCTAGTCTAAGGTGTATTCTTTATCTGGGAAGGCAGTTGTGGGTAAAGTGGATCTGGGAGAACTGCAAATCCTTTAGCATTGTACTTCTGCTTTAAAGGTCTATCCCACTCTTTGCCTTGACTTGGCCCTTTAGCCTTGGATCTTGCTGGGCTGCAGGTTTGTAGCATGGAAATGTCAGCAGTAGGTTTGAGATACAGTGCTGCAGCACTCACTGCTGTACTCAAAGGAGAAGGAGAAGCCTGCCTGTACCCCTGTAATGAGGCAAGAGGCAGAGAAATGGGTTGTGCAGACAGTAGGTGGTAATAAGCAAAAGCTGATGGCAGGGGAGGAAGGAGAGAGTGTCTTATTCTTCCAAACTACTCTGCCCTTTGAAATCTAGATGTTATTTGTGTTCTGTAAATAAATGATTGCTCAAAGCGTGTTTCTTCTCAAGATGCTGATAGAGGAGAACAGCAGCCTTTGCCTTTTTTTCCTGAGGTGAGGGGAGAAAGCAATGATAACTCACTTTCTCTTTTGAAGGTGCTGATAAAAGGAGGTAGGAGGATCAGAGGGTCCCTGTGCCAAAAGAGGAACAACTCCTAAGGTGATAGAAATACATGTTCTTGTTTTAAGCAAAGTAACTCAACTCTGCTTTATGCTGACTTTCAGATGTGACCTAATTGCATGTGAAAACTCTATGGGGGAGGAGGGAAACAGTGGCCTCAAGAAAAGGAGCAACTCCATCTTCAAATGTGTTACCTCTTCATGTTGCTCAGCTCTTGTGTCCAAAGCTGCTCTAGGAGTAAGCTCAAAAATGGACAGGCAGGAGTTGGGGACAGTTGAACCCCTGTAGTGTTTGCTTTTGAAAGTTGATCTTAACCCCAGCGGTGAGGTGTCTCTGCTGAGGATGCAGGCTGAAGGGGTCAGAGGCTTTATTGCGCTCCTGCTGGCTTTTACAGGTATCTCCTGCTTGTCCACAAATACATCTCTATTAAAGGTATTGCCTTCTGGAGAACAGTCTGGAAAGAAGCAATATCATGTCGGTAGGAAATGAAGGTGTGTTTGAGCTCCCAGGGGGAAGTGGGAATTAATCCTCTTGCCCTCACTCTTTCCCGAAAGGCTTTAATAAAGTGATGTTTTAAAATTTGACTGATTGCTGTGTGCTGGTTTCCCTCTAAAGTGAAAGGGAGTGAACAGTTATCTGTTAACCTTTCCCATTCTGCAGTGTATCATAACATGCACCTGTATTTGTCAGGCCCCTCAGGAAGGGCTGTTCACAGAGAGAAGCTGTTAACCTCTGCAGGTGAGCAGGCACATAAAAGGTCATATCTTTTCCTGCCAGAGAAAGTAGTAGTTCCCTTTTGCCAAATTATGGTGGTGAGTAACAGCATGAGCTTGAGCTCATGCCTGTCTTAGGTTGGCTTAAGCTAATTTCTAGTGGGAAAGATGCAGCTGAAAGGGGAGGTGTCTCCTCATTGCTGAGGTTGCAGGTCTTTCCCTTGAGTCATTTCTTTTCTAGCCCTAGGAAGGCTGATTCAGGCTGCTTGGAAGAACCATTTTGAAAGTAATTAAATGGTAACACAAAACAAAGAGGCCTTAAAGGTCTTTGCTTTCTGTTCCCACTTAAAGTATGCAATAAGCAAAACACAGAGGCCTATAACATTCCCTTTGTTCAATATGAAAACGGTAAGAAGGCTTGAAATAATGGCCATTAAAATGTAAAACACCCGTCAGTATACTGTGACATATGGCTGTGCAGGGCGGAGATTTATTCCTTCATTATGCGAGGAAAGACATTAACATACAAAATCCCCTATTTCATGGGCTCTCACAGGGAAGCACTAAAAAGCAATTATGTGGAAAGTTCAGCTCAGAAATACATTAGTGCCCATAAGTATGCACCGTGCAAAGCAAACAAGAGGTCTTCTCCTGGGAGGTGCCACCTCCTCCTGCCTGCTGTGGCCTTGAGTGAGAGCTGAGGGCACACACCTGGCATCATTGCCTCTAAAATATTTGTATTTGCCTGCTGGATAAGGCCAAAAAAACCCAAGTCTAACTGTAGTGAGGATGTCAGGAGTGCTGAATAAGCCTGTGCATGTCACATCAGGCTTTCAATGGTGGAACGCCTGTAAAATCACAGACTGGTTTGAATTGGAAGAATCCTTAAAAGCTCATCCAGTTCCAAGCTCATCCAGTTCCAACCTCATTGTCACAGGCAGGGGCGCTTTCCACTAGATCAGGTTGCTTCAAGCTCTGTCCAACCTGGCCTTGAACACTGCCAGGGATGGGGCAGCCACAGCTTCTCTGGGCAACCTGTGCCAGGGCCTCACGACCCTCACAGGGAAGAGCTGCCTAGTATCTCATCTCAGTCTCTGTCAGTTTAAAGCCTTTCCCCCTTGTCCTGTCCCTACAGACCTTCATAAAAAGTCCCTCTCCAGATTTCTTGTTGGCCCCTTCAAGTACTTGGAAAGCTGCTACAAGGAGTTTTCCAATACTTGATACTTTTCATAGTAATTTTTGTGTCTTAAGTTTTTTTCATCTTTCTTTGCTGTATAAATATGCAAATTAAAAGATGATCAAATGGTTGTCTAGGAAAAACAGTGAAGTGAGCTATGTGAAAAGTAATGCCTAGTAGATGAATCTGCAACAACAAAGACATTTTTGCTTTTGCTGAGCTGTCAGCATCTTGACTGTTTATAAAGTGAGAAGGAAAGGAGAGAAGGTCCAAGAATCTTTAAAGGATTGCTTTGAAATAGTATGTGAAATATTCTTTGTTGTTTGAGCTATGTTATTGCTTGCAGAAATGGGATCATAAGTTCTCAGTTTCTTTACATCCTCCTTAAGTTTATTTCCAGAGTATCCATCTGGCATATGTCCAGATAAAAACTATTGAGTTAGAAACTGCTGCCACCCCAGTCATGCCACCTCTAGTGGAACTTGTGTACAATGCATACTCTCTGCTAAATGTCACATAAATGCTATTTTTTTCAAAGACTTCCTTAATGTGTTATAATTTGGCCAGTAATGTCTTGCTAATGTAAAAATACTTCAAGGGCAAAGAGAACTTGGAATACCTTTTTCCTTTCTTCTTGGCATTACAGAGATGCAGGTCACAAATGTCCGGTAGACAATGAAGTTCTCCTTGAAAATCAACTTTTTCCTGACAACTTTGCTAAACGGGAAATCCTTTCATTAACGGTGAAGTGTCCTAACAAGGGCTGCAGTATGAAGATGGAGCTGAGGCATTTAGAGGTGAGAATTAGCTTGGAAAACATGCAACCTGGTCTTTATGAGCAAGTAAAAATTCTGAATAACATAGATGATCATGTTTCTGCTGATGCAGTGCACTGTTTATTCAAGTCTATAGCTACATGTATGTGGTTTTAGATCAGCTTTCAATTGTAATTAGGTCATTCGCAAGTGAACATTGTAGTGCATCAAACGTAGCTTTCTCTTTTGAATGTCATGTTTGTGTTTTGATCTGTGTCTGTACTTCACACAAATTCCCTAAGGTCAGTTTAATATTCTTTCAAAGCGGCTAGATACGTTAATTGAAATATTTTCTTTTGGAAAATAAAATGTGAAGTGAAAAGGCCAAACATAGAGCTGAATTTTGACCCGAGAGCATTGTTAAAGCTCCAGATACATGAAGTCCTGATCTTGGTAACGGGACAATAACATGGGTAAAGTCAGCATAAGTTTATAAGGATTTACTTGCATGAAGGAAGGATTACAGTTCATTCCTCTTGTACTGTACTTTATCTTGAAAACAGATGAGACCACAGTACCTGTTTCTAGTATTAAATCTCTCTTTTCTCCTTGTTCAGGACCATCAGTTGCAGTGTGATTTTTCCACTGTGGAGTGCCCACAGTGCCAAGGAGCCTTCCAGAAGAACCATCTGAAAGAGCACATGACACAGGAATGTCCAAGGCGTCAAGTCTGTTGTCCAAACTGTGCCACATCTATGGCCTATGAAGATAAAGAGGTACTTAGCATAAATCTTGGCTTTTCAACCCTCATTCACATGGGTTTGCTTGTAAACAGAGTATCAGTTTAAAAAAAATGGTATTTGGTATAGAAGAGCTCTTGGTGCTGCACAAGTGAGATGCTACAAACTCAGGTCATTAGTCTAGAACAGCCAAAAGCTGGAGAGAGGATTGTGCTTAAATACAAACTTATTTGGAACCCTGCATGTGAGCAGACTTATCTAAGAACTGTTGTATTTTGGCCTTCCCATCAGTGAGGCCAATACCTACTGCCAGAGTAACACAGGAAGCAGTATTTGCATTTACAGTTCTTATGCCTGGCAGAAAGATTGTGTCAGGAGCTGCATCTTTTGGGGATATCTACTCACATAAAAGACCAAGATAATTTCTGAATTCTTCTCCTGGCTCTGCATTTTTTTACTTGGGTGATGCTGAGGATCGTCCTTTCCTTTTTGAGCTTCTAGTTCTTTATATGGATGTGTTTTATCGCAGTTGCATACAGCTAAGTGCAAAATTGGAATGTAAATAAAGTTAATAGCATCAGAGCAATGTTTTTAAACTGTGTAACTTCATTGATTCTTTCTTTCCTCTCTTTTTCTTTTGGTAAATAAGCTTCATGACCAAACATGCCCACTTGCCAATGTGTTTTGTGAATACTGCAACACAGTACTCATCAGAGAGCAGGTAAGAGACTACCTTTCTCTGTGTTTAATCTGTAGCAGATGTTTTGCATGTACATTACTTCTTTAATATGAGATCCAGTTTGAAGAAATGGTTTGTCTACTAGCCAATAAATCCTTACCTGTCTGTCTGAAAATGTTTCATCCACTGCAGGTGTAATACTCTTTCAAATGCTGCTTCAGTTTTCAGCTGCAGTCTGGTAAACCTCTGGGATTTTTGGCTGCAGACCACATTTAGCTATATTGCTTCTTGACTGGGGCCATGCTGTGTGGTTTTGATCTTGAGTGGAGGCTGAAGAATACCAAGCTGTCAATGCTTATGGCTGAAATTAGAAAACAAGGCTCTCATTTAGGCAGAGAAGGGGGAGTATTTGTAATTAGCTGTTGTTGGAAATTAGTTATAAATAATTCACTAGTGAACTTAGCATGCTGGCTGGAATTCTGCTTCTCCATTACTATTGTAATAGTCATTACTATTTCTTCTATTGAATACCCCATCAACAGGAAGATAAATGTTTTAATTTACAGCCCATCTCTGTTAAAATTAAGAATGAACTTGTCAAATTGGAGAAATATTCTAAAAAACAGGCTTGAGTTCAGTAATGACAAAGGCAAAAATGTGTTGTAAGGTAGAATAATGAACTGTATTATCCTTTTGCTCTGCTTAGGGCTCGTAAGGCCTCAGCTGAAGCTGTCCAGCTTTTGAGGTGGGGATGGATAGGGAGGATCCTGACCAGTGGGATAACTGGGTCTGGAAAACACAGACCATAAGAAAAAATGAAATATGTTGAGCTTTTTAAGGAAGAGGATAATGAAGACAGATAGGGAAGAGGATAATGAAGACGTATATGCAAGTAGTGCTTCAGAAAGGAAGGAAATGCCCCATCCCTGGAACACATCTCTGGCAGTGTTCAAGGCCAGGTTGGATGGGGCTTGGAGCAACCTGGTCTAGTGGAAGGTGTCCCTGCCTGTGGCAGGGGGGTGGAACTGGAGTCCTTAACATCCCTTCCAACCGAAACCATTCTGTTACTCCATGGTTGATTGAATCTATTAAATGGACTGTGATCTAGCTTTGAGGATAGGCTAGAAACGAAAGGCATTTTTTCTAGCAAGAAACCCTGAATGCTTTCTGATGCCTTCTGTGAGAACAAAGGTAATGAACTGTTAGTGTACATACAAGGAGGTAGAATTTTTGTCATCAGCTACCATTTTGGTTCAGAAGTTCCATGTTTCTTGGAGAAATTATATAGCTATAAACTGATCTGACTTCCGCTGCATATTCAAAGTCCATGCAATCATATTCTTTTAGGATAGTATAAAAGAATAAAACTCTTGATTGAACAAATAATTTCAAATCTGATTTGTTTTAGATGCCTAACCATTATGACAACGATTGTCCTACTGCTCCAGTGTCTTGTTTTTACAGTGCTTTTGGGTGTTCAGAAAAGGTAAGCCTTTTGTCAGAATAAGGAATTGCACACCTTCTGCATGTGTTTGTTGTTTGGGGGGGTTTTTTAATGTGTTTCCCTGTTCTTGTCTCAAAATCCTCAGTGATTCATGGGGGGATTTGGGTTTTTTTTTTTTTTGGTTTGGTTGGGTTTTGTTGTTGTTGCTGCTTTGAGTTATCTTGATTGTAAACCACTACATGTTCATACATTGCCTTTTTAAAGTCCTTTTCAAATTCTGAAAAGCTCTATGAATGATTTGCTTGATAACTTGCTTTTATTAATCTGTCAGTGTTTGCTCAGCTTTCATGGCAGTAAAGCAGCTTCTAGCATTTCCTCCAAAGTTCTGACCAAATAGAATGATGGCTCTTAGAGCTCAGTGAAGAAAACCTGACAGTGCTTTAAATTTGAGTAATTCTAAAATTACTGAATCTGGATAATATTGGGTTTAGTTCCTTAATACCTCTTTGTAAAAATGGATCTTTTCCCCTCAGCGTTTCTACGTCGGTTTTCATACACCTTTGTGTTTGGTATGGGGGAGCATTTTAGCAAATCAATGAAAGGAATACATTGCTGATTTATAAGACAGAAAAAATAGGAAATGCATGTTTATCACTTAACACTTTTTTTACCATGTCACTGTTGTGAGTTGAAGAGTACTTGCCCACTGGCATTTGAATTGCCTTTCTCATTTGTCATAACAGCAACCTTAAATTTGGAACCTTCCATCGGTGAAGTGCTACTTTGTCACATCACCTGTCCTTGATTCATATTCTAGTTTTTCGCACATAACAGAAGAAACTAGTTTGGTTTTCTTCCAAGCCGCGTTTAAGATAAGATTGCAGATAACATTTGATGCATTCCTAATTCCACATCTCTTAAATTCTAGATGCAAAGGAATGAACTGGCACGACATATGCAGGAGTTTACTCAGGTTCACATGAGAATGATGGCTCAGAGTTTTCAAAATATCAGTGTTACTGCAACAAATCCTGTACCCTTCATCAATGGCTTACCCTTTGAGCCTGCCCTCTTCTCACATGCGTCACATGCCACGTATGATTGTAATCCAGAAGTTGAAAACTTCAAAGAAACTATTCAGCAATTGGAAGGTCGTCTGGTAAGGCAAGATCACCAAATCAGAGAGCTCATTGCTAAAATGGAGACTCAGAACACTCACATGGCAGAACTCAAACGTACTATCCGAAATTTGGAGGGAAAGATTACTGAAATGGAAGCACAGCAATGTAATGGTATTTATATCTGGAAGATTGAGAACTTCAGTGGACTTCAGAAAGCCCAGGAAGAAGAAAGACCTGTTGTGATGCACAGTCCTGGCTTCTATACTGGAAAGCCTGGCTACAAGCTGTGTTTGCGCCTGCATATCCAGTTACCAAATGCTCAGCGGTGTGCTAATTTTATTTCTCTGTTTGTCCACACTATGCAAGGAGAATATGACAGCCATCTGCCTTGGCCCTTCCAAGGCACTATACGACTTTCTATTTTGGATCAATCAGAAGGCCCTGACAGGCAGAATCATGAAGAAGTAATGGAGGCCAAGCCAGAGTTACTAGCCTTCCAGAGACCAACGGTTCACCGCAATCCAAAAGGGTTTGGTTATGTGACTTTCATGCACTTGCAAACCTTGAAACAAAGAACCTTTGTAAAGGATGATACGCTTCTGGTGCGCTGTGAAGTTCTAACACGTCTAGATTTAAACAGTCTCCGCAGAGAAGGATTTCAAGCTCGCAGTGCTGATGGAGCTATGTAGCTTGAGAGTCTTAACCAGAGGAGTGGAGCCACTAGTCATGTTCTTCCACCACAGATTATGCTTCACTGTCCGTGTATGTTTGTAAAGGATCATAATTGCCAACATAGTTGATCTTCACTTGAATAGAGTTTTGTTGTTGCTGATACACTTTTTTTTCCTGTATGAGGTTATGTATTCAATGATTTGGTATTGTTCTCTCTTAAAGTAATAAGCTACTTCTGTAGCAAGCTAACTAAATGAAGTATTGTCAATCAAAACTTAACTGCCTTAACAGGAAAGTCCTGTTGACATATCTGTATGTCTCAGGCAAAACTTCATCAGAAAAGACCTGTAACTCTTTTCACCTCAGTGCCTTGGAATGGACACCGTATCAGGGAAATAGCTAAATTCATGAGGATGAGAGGGGTTTTTTTGTTAGTTGTGTTTTTCACCGTGCTTGGGAGAGTTGAGACAGTTCTCTGTATTGACTTCACGTAGAAGTTTGAATTGGCTGTGCTTCTCATGAAATCTGAAGTCAGGTTAAGGCTTTGCTCAGAATGCCTAGGGTTGAGGTATGATTTGACCCTTCCCTTCCGTGCAGTTCTCTTCAGGAAGTTGCATGTTGATGTAGAATTGACTCTAGTATTTCTGAAAGACACAGTAGAGTTGTGGAGAAGGCTAAACAACTCTGGGCCGGGTTTACTGAGGAGATATGTTTAATGTGTTCTGAAAGTGCCCCCCAGTTCTTTATTTTGATAAATCTTTTTGTGTGTGCTCTGGGCCCAAAATGTCAATCACCACCACCAGAGAGATAAATGGGTAGCATTTAAATGAGATACCTTTGTATTGGTGAGATCTCCTAATGTGGGGGGTATTTGTCAGGTTGCGAGTTGGATACATGAGTGAAGGTACGTACCAACTCCATAGGGTGATGCAGCACTGGGCTTACTGTTGTTGAAACCTGAACTTGTACCAAAGGTGAACTTGTGACCTGCAGCTGTTTGAGCGATCTGCTGGTGTTGTGGATGATTTATGATTTCTGTTGTCTCCTGTGAATTCTCAGGGGCCATATCAACATCCATCTGCTGCGGGTATTTCCTGTACCATTAGACAATAGGAGCTAGGCCACCCTCAACACTTCGGAGGGAAAGAAAAACCTGTTAATTTGACACTGAGGAGAAATTGCAATCCTGTTTGCTCTTAGGAAGAAAAGCCATAGTTCCTCATTTACCAAACACTAGATTCACTATGGCAAGAATTCAGGTGCTTACTAACATTTGAGTATGCTACTGCTTTCTGTTATTGATTGCATGTGTGCCACAAAAATGTTAGTTTTGACCAAAGTTGAGTAGTTCAAGTTCACTGGTGCTAAAAATTTTAACTTACCATGGTGCTGATGAAGTCTGACTTTTGTCTTCAAAAGGAATGAAGAATAAGGTTTTGTCCACCCCAGAACTTATGTGTAGAGCCTGATACTGAAGAAAGAACTAAGTGATACATAAGCATATGTGTATTATTTCTCTAACCTAGTGAAGCAACCTAAAGACTTGAGACACTGCAATTTAAAAGATACTGAAGAGTTATTTGGCCTTATCAAATCAATGCTAATGGGTATCATCAATGGGAAAAATGTGTATGCTTAATACATACAAAGCTAATGAAGGACTACTATAGTGTGTGGATTTGGGAGGATGAAAAATTCCAGGACCCAACCTACCACTTCCATCATCATATTCAGATGACTAAAGTTGATTTTGCAGATAGAGCCTATTAGTTGAAGAGGAATTATGTTAAATGGAGTATTGTCACTAGTGAAACATGAACTTCCTAACTAATGGTACATTCAGTCAGTCATTGACTGACTGATTGTATTCTGTGTTTAGAGGACAGGTGAACACACATTACTCAAAACAGAAAGAGATCCAGGTTTTAAACTGTCTTTTTAAGCATCTTAAGTAGTTTTTATACTGAACAGCCTCATCCTATTAGCAGGATTCTTTCAGAGTGCCTTCAGTTAGACTACTCGTAGTAGTTAAACCATTCTTAACCAAGAGCTTTTAATGTGCATGACAGTGTCCAGTCCCACTGTAACCAGAAGACACTGTACACTAGTACTGTGGTCATTTTCAAGCTGTATTAGTTATCCATGTTCTTTCAGGATGCTCAAAGACTACCATTCTCCTCTCTTAATTTTTTTTGATGGGGTGGGGAAGCAGGAGATGTGTAGTTTGAGTGCTTCTTCCTGCCACGGTTACTTTCTCAACCCTAGTGATCCTAGCAACAGATGTCCTTAATCTGTGTTCTAATGGTTTATACCCAAGGCCCACCAAGTGCATTAATACTTTCTTTCCTTTTGAAGCTTTGTGTTGTGAACTGAATTCTTTGCTTTGAGCTTTATCTGCTAGATCTGACATACTTCTGCCTTGGGAGGAGCCTCAGTTTGGTGGCAGGTTCAAGAGTTTAAATGATTTGGGTTAATACTGTACAGTAACACAAACCGATAGGGAATAGAATGCTAATGCATATATAATCCTGCATTGGCCACAGTAACATGGATGTTTCTGTCACTGCTGCTATTCTACTGGTTTTGTATTTTAATATTACCGGGCAGAACTTCTAGTGATTCCAAATTACTGTAATGCCAGAATTTTCCATCGGAGACTCTCAGAGCTTATTTGCTAAGTACCAGTTACATCTTACTTTCCTGAAAAATTATGTTAATGAAATATTTATTCATGTATTTATTCCGTTTTCCTCTTTCTTTCCCCACCTTCCAAGCTACTCTTCATTTTAATGGCACTTCCAGAACTTTCTCTTACAAATAAAAACTTCAGCTTTCTTCCTGGAAGAATTCAGCAGTCTACATCTTTGCCATCTCAGTGTGTAGTCTTTGTGACTATTATCTTGTATTTGAACTTTTCTGAGGTTAGCACAAAGAGATTCAGTTTGTGTGAAAATGCATTTTCACTGAAACAGCCTTTCTTCACTTTCCTCTAGATCTCACCCTCTGAGAAATCATTTTATCATGGTGGATTGAGGTGTAACTGCTATAACTGCTTAAATGGAAGTAGAAAGGTATGCAGGGTTGAGAGCTGTTTCTAAAACAAATAGGAAATAATTAGAGGATTTTACCACTTACCTGCATAATTTCTTCAGGAATGGAGTTCTTTAGGTCTGTAACTCTTGGTGCCTTGCAGCGTTACTGGATCTTGAGGTGGTTTAGAGAGTGGCTTAGCTTTTTTTTTTATCTCCCAGATTTCAGTTGTCTTGAATGTGGTTTAAGCCAGCCGTACTTAATACATGTCTTTGCAAAGCTGCTGTGGCACAAATTCTCCCATTATAACATATTGCAAATATGTTTTCCTTTTTGCCTCTGAATGTCTTCCCCTGCAGGGCAGGGAGAACTCTTTTTCTAAAGATGTTGGTATGTAATGTATATATGGGAGCTCAGATAATGTGAGATGTATAGATTTGAACTAGTCGCATGATATGCCTGATCATGTTTGCTGTGGGATTAAACTTGCCCATGAAATAAAATGAAGGTGGCCTTTCTGTTCTTCGAGATGCTTTCACATCAAGTACATTGATGGTGGATGCAAAACATGATTCTGGGGTCAGTGTTAAAGGTTTGTATTAGTTTGTATTTGAACAGAATGAAAGTACTGCTGTTTCCTTTGAAATACCAATAGATTGTTTAATATATATTTTGTAATTAATTGCACAGCTGTATTTCTGACAGGACTTTAAAAAATAAACTAATTAAACTGTGCACTGCATGCTGCATCTTTATTCCTCTGGAGGGCTGTTCAGAAAGATGAACTGACACAGGACCTCCGGGGTAGTATTTCTGTCTTGTTGGCTGGTCTTAATGAGGGATGTGCCATATAGCACCATGCAGGCAAAAGATATATTGCAAGATAAGATCTTGTGTAATTTATGAACGGTAGTGATAACTTTATCAATCGGACTAGCTGTGTCTTCTAGCAGTGAATAGTAAACTCTGTTCTCATGATCATCCTGTAATTTAAGATGCAATATAGGATGATCATCTTTGAATGCTGAACACAGTCACTTCTGGCCACATCCTGCCTGCTTCTTATGCTTATCACAACACCAGCTCTGGGTTGAAGGTTTGTTGCAAGATACTCAGATCAGAAACCAAAGGGAGTTCCTCTGTCAGAGAAATGAGTGGTTGCTTCGTGGCAATCTGCTATTTTATCTTAACCACAGAGGGAGGCTGGAACTGTTTTTTAACAGCATCTTCAGGAAGGGAAATCTTGATTTCAGACTGCATTCCCCATCAAATGTATATTTTGTTCAAGACATTAAAATTCTTCTGGGAAATGTGGTGGTATTTATTAGACATAATCTTCAAAGCAAGTGGAGTTAAATGTCAAGTTAATTACAACTTACTTGGTCCACATAGCTTTCATGTGTAATGGATGGGAAAGCATGCTCAGATACTATAGAATCACAAACTGATTTGGGTTGAAGGTACCTTAAAGCTCATCCATTTCCAACCCTTTGCCATGGGCAGGGACATCTTCCACTAGACCAGGTTGCTCCAAGCCCCGTCCAACCTGGCCTTGAACACTGCCAGGGATGGGGCAGCCACAGCTT
>JBCJKH010011234.1:19102-36351 GCA_039877255.1 Loriculus beryllinus | reverse complement strand
CATCTGAATAGTATTCTGTTTCAGGCAAGAAGCCACTCCCTCTGTTTTTAGTATGGGTGTATTCTCTTCAGTAAGTCTTATCACCAGAAAAATGTATATTCATCCATGTGGTTTCTTGATTTGAATCATGAGGGGGAGAATTCCCATATAGTTAAAATTTAGGCATAAATTAAATCATCTAAAAATAGTTTAAACATTCCTTATCTTCCCATGTCTAAAACAAACAAAGCCCAAACCCACAGAGCTCTAGCAATCTCTCATTACAGTCAGGGATACTTGAATTTTGCAATATACATGCTGGTCATAAACTTAGTATACAGTAGTTCTGCAAATTAATTACTCTGATAAATTAAAAGTGGCTTAAAGACTGTTTTGCATGTCTTGCATCATGCAAAACTGTGATTGGATCTTGATATTCTGCATTTAACAAATGGGTAGGTACTAAATTCTACGCCAAGATTGTACAGTTGATCTGTCAAAAGACATTTACTGTTAATTAATAGTGTAGTGTCAGTAAAACTGTGACAGTGTATCAGGCAACAGCTGTAACTGTGAACTCTACAAACTGGAGGATTCAAACTTCCAGAAAGCAATTTTCCTGCTGTAAATAAGAATTTCAGTAGGGGAATGCAGATGGCTAGTAGTTACAGCTTCGGCACTGTTAAATACCAAAGCTTGCCAACTACCATTGCATTAAGCAGGCAGTGCTCCCTTACAGTTTGTTATATAAAAACCTAGATCTGGCATATATTTGCAAACTACTTACAGGGCTTTAAAATGGCTGTGGTTTTTGTCCTACAGAATTGTTGAGAATGGACAAGAGAGAGTAGAAGTTGAAGAAGATGGCCAGTTAAGGTTGCTAACAATAAATGGTAAGGAGCGGCTGCTACGCTTGGATAACAAGTAATTCAACGCACGCATTTAACAGAATTTTAAGCTATAACAGCCACCATTTGAGGATTGACAGGAACATTTTTTTGAAGATTTCAAACGAACTCGACTTTCTGTATACCCGTACTTAAGTAGTATAAATAGCTCACCGAAGCTCGTATTTGTCATAGACTTTTGAGTTAATTGTTGGGACCACATCAGTTGGAGCATTCTTTTTGTCCTTAAAATTGTTGTAAATTTCTGTATGCACTTTTCTTTTTATTATATATGATCAAGGTGAACCTAGTAGTGCTAGGGCAAGATGTACACTAACACTAGCATGAATCTTGCTTTTCCAATTTGAAATGTGAGCCAATTAGTAGTTTTAAGTCTGCTGTGAAGTTAACATTTCCAGGATAACCTTTTTAATAATTTCAACTTTTTCTTTTTTTTTTTAATGTTTAGTAGTGAACAATGTTAATACATTTCTGGTAATGCATTTCTGGTTTAAATAAATTAAGGATGTTTTCTAGTTATGCATGAATGCAGACAACTTAGTAAGTTTTGACAAATGTTTCAATGTGTAATGTAAGCAAAAGGTAAACAGAAGTGAAGCCAGTGAGCCAAGTCTTTTGTCATTTGCTAAAAAAAATTCAACATGAATAAATGCTGATGTTTGTGGTGCATTCTTTCATGAATGGCATTTGTAACCTTGTGTCTGTGTGTGATTTGGGCAGCTTGGGAAAACAGTGCTTTTTTTTTTCTTGGTCATGTTTTTTGTCTTTTCTCCTACCACCTCTTCAGTCTTAAGGATGAGGGTCTTTTTTCTTTGCAGATGTTTTCTTCAGTGTGACTGAAAACATGTTGTTTAATTTCTTTACTAAACCTGTATTTGAAGCACTTATTTTTAAGAAGCATTCAGAGGCTGACTCTTAACTCCGTCTTTTGCCCTAGTACATAATTATTTTATTTTTTTTTAGCTAAGCCTAAAGTAACTCTTTAAAAATAAAATTTTCTAACTTTTAAGTTCTAAGACTGCTTTGGAAAATAATCTGTAGTGAACATAATCTACAAGAAAATATTTAATTAAGATTTCTTTGCTTATTTTGAGGACAAACACGTGTGTTGTAGATTAGTACAAAATTATTAGCGCTAAAATCTCACACTTATTTTTAGTCATCAACCGAAAATTGCGAGATGGAGTAATGTCTTTTGTTAACTTAATGGAGTGAAGCAAAGTCTTAATTTGTAACTAAGACCAGATTTTCAGAGTTTAGTGAAAGATGACTTAACTTCTGTATGTCATAAAGCAAGCATGCAAATAACTATTGGTGTCTGTTAACACCTGCCAGGCTCTCAGTAATTTCATGCATACATCATGGCTGTGCAGCTTTTATCTGTGCACCAGCTTTGAACATCTGGCCTTCACCAAATTCTTTAGTGTGGCTTAGTATTAAAAAAAAAAAGCATGGTGTTTTCAAATGATCACTTAATGCCTTCTTGCTGAACACCTTCTGCTTTGTACTAACAGATGCATTGATTATTAAATACATTGAAGGGATTTGTTCTTGTTTATCATGCAGGAAACCCAATTCAACTTAACCCAAACCAACCATCTAACAAACTGCTACAACAGAATTCCCATTAGCAGCAAAATAAGTGTTTGTACACTTGTCCCTCTACCATTAATGCTAATTTTGTAGAACCAAACCAAGTAACAGAAGAAGAAAAAAACATGTACTTTGGTTTTGGGACTACAGAAGTTATGTACCTCTTCAAGTTCATTGCAGAGTTCTTGTTACTTCAGTGTTGTGGTTTTGGTGTAGAAGCACAAACCCAGTTTAGAACTAAACAGTGTTTTCTTGTTAATGCTGTTTTTTCTTCTCCATGTATGTTCCTTCTTGATCCAGATAACTAAACAGAAAATTTATTTCAAAATCTGGCTTTGTTGTGATGTCTTGAGTTATTAAAAATGTTAATTTATATTTATAGGACACAGTGTGCTCCTTTAAGTTATGCTAACTGTAAAAAGTGCTTCAAAATCGATTAACCAAGTCAAATAAAATTAGGACAATCTGGAGTTGAGTTTGAGTTCCTTCTTGTGGATACTTGTAGGTTTTACATTGAGCTGCCAAACTTCACCTTCTATTTTAATCCCAGGTAATCTTCTTTAACATTTAAATCACCTACCTCAAGTTAAGAACACTATTATGATAGTTTAGCTACTAGTAGTAAATGTATACCCACATGCTTGCTGTAGATCTTACCGAGGAAAGTGTAGTCCTTCTCAGGGTCTTACATACAAACAGTTTGCTCCAGGGTGAAACTGGCTAAACAAAAGCAGAAAAAAATCAGCAGAAGGCAGAATTCATCAGTAGAAACTTCTGCAGTAGTAAGCCGATGCACATATACCAGAATTTGAACAGGCTGGTGATTGAACTAGGTTTAATATGTGGTCTTGGTCAGAGTGGACTAGGAATTCCAGATGTAAGTCATCTTACGCTTGATATAAGCCTAATAAGGCTCTACCTGTTTCAACATGTA
This sequence comes from Loriculus beryllinus, assembly GCA_039877255.1. Classification (NCBI taxonomy): domain Eukaryota; kingdom Metazoa; phylum Chordata; class Aves; order Psittaciformes; family Psittacidae; genus Loriculus; species Loriculus beryllinus. Next base: position 32,937 of record JBCJKH010011234.1, on the reverse strand, counting down.
GAACACAGGGTTTTGTTGTTTTTGAAGTAATACTGCATCCAACTTCATTTTCAAGGCACAATAAATCCTCATTCTGTGTTTACTGTAGATCCAATTTAAATTCTTCCTGTTAACATACGCAATCAGAATTTCTTATTTATGCTGCTGAAAGAAGTTTTTCTCTTGAAAACCCATTTACTAGGTTAATCTGAAAAATCCAGGTTATTCCTTATATTTGCATAAGTGTACAAAACCTACTTGCTAGAAATGATGGCTCATCAAAGGCAGCAAATTTCCTTACGTTTTGGCCAAAATAACACAAAATAATAACAGAAAGGTTCTTAATTCTAGCAAATGGTAGGCATCAAACAGGGAGATGAGGTAGCTTTCCAAACCAGATGCTGTTTGGTTCAAAGTACCACTTCTTCATAGAGGAGGGATTAATTCTGAATGTTTAGAGACATCATAGCATTTAAATTAAGCTTCTTCTAGTGGTTTAGAAAAAACTAAGATGGAGTTTTTGAACCTGTTTAGTTACTTACTCTTCCGTGCTCCGCTTCAAAGCTCATTGGTGGAATACAATGACTTTGCAATGCTTTTTCTTGATGCAACCTCTTTTTTGGTCTCTGGCGCATGGCGATGCGGTACACTGTAACACAAGTTTCTCTTTAAATTGCATGGCACCTAGCCCTTTCACTTGGCTTGACTTGAGATGTTTGGGATTTTTGCCTTAGAATGCTTCATGTTTTAAAATCACTGCAGCTCTCATAGTTCTTGGTTCTTACAACACCCTCTCTTGAGAATTCCAGGCATTGGCTGGTGGTACAAGCAATAACAGCAAAACTGCTCTGCAGACTAAGCATACGTAGTGTTTGTAAGATGTATTTTGTATCAACTTGTCATTAATTGGTGGACTGAATCTTAGAGTGTTGGAAATGAGAATCTATAAGCCTTAAATCACCATTATCTCTAAGCTGAGGGGGTTTATATCTCTGTCAGTGTTTGTGTTCAGCTGTGCCGTTTACTTGCCCTCTTCAGTGTATTGTCATTAGGTGTAAGTGGAGGCTTGTCTTCTGTATTTAGCTGTACTTTTGTGTTTCAGAAGAATACATCTCTGGCATGGTCCAGGGATAACGAAAGTGAGTTTTTGGTTTTGGAAATGTGAGTTCTCTTCCTGATTCTGCTTCTGTTCTGTTTGAGAAATGAGCTTGGTAGTTCGTCTTTTTTCAGTCTGTGGTTGTAACAGGATAGTGCTTATATCTGAAGGTGGTTGCATTGCAAAATGAACACCATAGCTGTATGCTTATGGTCCAAAAAGTTTTGAAAAGTGCTTGGTGTTAGTGTGATGCTTTAAATTAGTATCAGGATATTTGTTAATTGTTTTGTGGAAGCATTTCATAGTACTTATAGTAAACCTGTGGCTTGGTTTGTGATTTTTGGATGTCGTGGAATTTAGGCTTTAAGTCACAGTGTTCTCACAAGGTAGCTCTAATACAGATATTCGTTTGATCTGCCAATCACCAGTAACCTGAACTTTGAAACTTTTACGGTTTTTTGCCATAGGAGAAGGGAGCTTGTTTGCACTGTGTTCATTTGGCTCTTGGGACTGAATTGTCACCACAGACTTGCTTTACATAGCGCTAAACATAGACAGTTTGAGTTTTCTCATAGTTATTGCTTGTCTTCAAGTGGTTGTCTTAAGTAAAGCCTTTTTATCTTCCACGCAGAATGCTGAAGTGTCTGTTATGTTGCAGTGGTGTTGGAATGAAGCATTTTTACTTTGTTAATGTTGCAAACTGTGCCTTTTGAATTGATAATTTTAGTGGGTTTGCTGCTTCATCTACTTTGGTTTTGGAAAAAAAAAAATCCCTTGACTGGAGTTGGTTGTTGAATGAAGTGCACTGCTGAAAAGTTAGAGCAGAAGATAGTTGGTTTATGCTCTGCTTCACAAATCAGTAAACCTTGCTTTTGAGATGTTGCTGTCAGATTTTAAAGAAATATGATAATTAAAATGCTGTGACTGTCTGAGCCGTAACCCGGAACCTCTGCAAGCTGACTGCTGTTTCAAACTCATTGGAACTTCTCTGAAAGCAGTTGTGGCAGACTTAGCACGGAATTAGGTGTTATCTCTCTTAGAACAGCTGGTAAAAAGTTAATTGAAAACCTACATGAGTACCATGTCCCCCGTCATGCTTCCCGTGTCTAAAATACATACAGTAGTTTGGATGTGATAGTATCCAGATCTGAAAGCTGGGAAGTCCTGGTGTGAGGTAGATTGTGCTGCTGGCCTTAGTGCTAATTATCTCCCAAATAAAGGAAGCTGAAGATTTCTGCCTGAGAAGATGTTGGCTTTAGAATGTAATGGTGGGGATTAAGGTATATTTAATTTGGGAGAGAAGTAAAAACTTTTATTAAAAGGATGCTGCTAAGTAGAATTGTCTCTTCTCTGGCATTTTAAGTAATGCAGCATAATGGGTTCATTTTAAAATTGCTAGAATTAGGTCAGCTTTGAGCTTGAATTAAATCAAATCAAGAAAGTAGATTTTTAGAGGCTTACAGTGATTAATTCTTAAAACATTGCTTTGCCCTATAGTTTAACCCTTATAGTGAATCACAAATGAGAGCTCTTGCATCTGTTCCTTTCCTTGCGGCCAACGTCAAATAAACTTCATAAAAATAGTAAAAAAAACCTAACCCAAAACAACCCTGTAGTACCTAGTTTACCAGTGGTCAGAATTGAGTTGAATCCTTTCATCTGAATGTTAATTCTGTGAGAGATTCAATATTAACACCTAGTTTGTAAAGACTTTCCTGTGATGGAAGAAATTACATAGTTCATTAAGAAGGCTTCAATTCCTCCTTTTATTAGCTGTTAAAAATCAAATATCACGTCTTCTGCTTTCTTATTTGTAAATTTGAATGAGGTACTGGTATGGAGTGGAATCCAGCCTGGGTGACTTGTAGAGTTCACATTGTGGAACACACATTCCTTATGGCCAAAAGAGAGACTTCTTTTGGCTGTGTCTGTAACAGAGCTGCTTGAAGCTGGAATAGGATTCTTCTATCTTGGTTACAATCATAAGCTTGATTTTCCTGGGAGTTTACCTGGGAAAAAGTAGTTGGAGCTGCCTTTGATTTTGTCATCCTGTTGGAGTATTTGTCTTACTCGCCAACAGAGTACTATTTTGTGCTTTTGTGAAAGGGCATGTTCTGTAGCATCAGTCTCTCTCATTCTTCTTCCAAAGGGAGCTAGACTATGGATGTTTTAAAATACTTTGGACTTCTTGACGCAAATATTTCTAGAGGAAAATAGAGAAAACTCACATGGCCAAGGCTCAGCCTTTCTTTCCTCTGGTCTCCCTTGGCCATAGCAAGAAATCCAAGCCTTTTGTCTTCAGAGGACTTTAGTCAAGCTTTCCATAATAATCCTGCCTCTCATCAGAAGGCACTTGGGTACTTTGATTCCTTTGGACATGCCCTGCTAAGTAGTCATTCAGGCACCTCCCAGTGCGTACGTTTCTTAATGCTGGGTGCTTTACAGGAAATAGGGTCAGGTCCTTATCACCAAGTTTCCTGCACTTCGGTAGCAAAAGGGTGTTATTCATCTCTTCTGTACAAACTGGGAGGTTCAGGAGAGGAGAGCTAGAAATCTGTAGCTGTTTTGGGTGCATCTACAAGCATGAGTAATCGTCATGAACTTCCTGCCTCTTCAGTCTCTGAGTTCCTGAATGTGTGCAACAAGGTGGAAGACTTTTTTTCTTGGGAAGATTGACCACTTGAGTTAAGACAACCACTGCAATGCTCCTTTCAGTAAATACCTCTAGTGCTACTTCCATCTTTTCTGGAATTGGGTGTTTTAGCCCCAAGAAGAAAGGCAAATCTTTAGCATCCTTCATCCATCCATGCTGTTCTCAGTGTAACTTGCGGGGCATGAAACCGGGAAGGGAAAAGCAGGAAAATCAGTACACCCTGTTTTGTGCTGCGGCCGTAAATTTCAAGAACAACTTTTCCTCATTTGGCCTTTGCCTTTCTCATCAGGAGAAGGTGATCAGAAGTTACAGCAGTGAATGCAGAAGTCGTGGGCACTTGGCTGTGTCTCTTACTTGCGCTGCCTATTCCTTGCCCACCCAGCTCTGTGTCTCTGTGCAGGCGGTCCCCTGCTGGTGTAGGCAAGGGAAGTGCTGCTGCAGCTTGAGGATGGTGTGCCAAATTCCAGTTTGATTCTAGAAAAACATGTACACCAGTAAGATAAAACTGTGCTTACTGAAGGTCACCCACCTTGTTTGGAAGAAAGGTATAAACATTTGTGTAAGGCTAGACAAATTCAAATGAGAGGATAAACATGTTTTTAACACATGGTTGATTAGCTGTTGGAAGAGCCTGCCAAGAGAAGTAGCTGCTCTGGCTTACAGTATCTTAAAAGACTAGCTTTCTGAAAAACATGTTTTAGTGAGGAGTGCTTGGGCTTTACAGAGCAGAAACTTCGGAGCCTGGGGCACAGATTGAGATGTGACATCAGGCACAGTGTTCCTTCAGGCCTTTCCTTGCAGTCTGCATCTTAGCTTCGTCCCTGCATCTCATGGTGTTAACATTAATGCACATTGACATTCACAAAAACATGGTAGGAGAATGGGGGATGCTTTCCTGATGAAGGAGTTGAGGAATGGTTGGGACTGTGTGGAGGGTCTGCCTTGACTGTCGGGAGGTGTCAGGGAAGCAGTATAGCTGGGAAGAGGAGACAACACATGTATCTAGGGCACAAGTATTATTGCCTGATGACTGTTGCCCTAAAGCATCCAGTTTGGGATGTGCAGGAGAGTGGACTTCATGTGGGAGACATTCAGCATCTGTTAAGGTAAGTAGTTGCTTTATTGTAGTGGACAAATTGGGTGTTAAGTGATGAGGAGGGAGGAGGAACCAGGGCAAGGGCTGTGATGACTATCCCAGGAAACCTGACTGCAAATTTGAGCCTTTGTGCATCGCCTGTATTCTCACCAACAGACTTCAGAGCTTCAAACTACCTAATTTCAAGTCCTGAGGTAAAGATTAGGAGGTCTCTTGTTAATGTAATGTTCCTTCTGCCAAATGAATCTCTGTTGAAACAATTAATTTTCTCAAATGTGGGCAACACTAACAATGCAAAGTTTTTATTTTTAGTGTGCGTTTCATCTTATGTGAATGCGTTTTGAATTCTGAGTATCACATGGCTGCCCCATCCCTGGCCAGGTTGGATGGGGCTTGGAGCAGCCTGGTCTAGAGGAAGATGTCCCTGCCCATGGCAGAGGGTTGGAACTGAATGAGTTTTAAGGTCATTTCCAACCAAACCATTCTATGAATATGAAGAAAGTTGGCTTTTTCTTAATTGGGTGGTCTTTGGAAGTGTGCTAAATGTCTCTGACTGCAGAATGTCAGAAAAATACTTCTGCAGGAGCAGCTGGAGAAGCATCTTGTATAGGGCTTACGTGCATGAAAAAGGCTCTCTTTGGATGCTTATTTGGGTTTTGTATATATCCAGAGCTGCGTTTGTTTATCAAGTTTATTTCTAAGAGATGCTTGAGGAAAGGCAAATTCCTGGAATTATAACTCAGCAGCATTTGGGTCATGTAACCATCAACATAGTTTGGAACAAAACCAAAACTTAAACTCTTGTATGACAAAGTCCTCATATCTTTAAAGTCCTTCCTAATTTTCTGGGGAAGATGTCCCATTTGGAGAGAGTAGGAATTCCCAAACTAAGTCTGAGTTTTTCTATGGTCAAATTAACTGTATTTAGAGATCTAAATAATCAGCTCTTAAAATAGCTTTTGTGCAGTCTCCTTCTTGTACAAATAATAAAAACTGTGAGGCTTTGCTGCACAGCGGAGTCGAGTGCAGCTTCACCAGTGCAGACTCGGCCAGCTGTAGTGACAAGGAAACTTGGTGATGGAAAAGCAAACAAGTGTACGTGCCGTAGTGCTCTGCCCTTTTCTGGCTTAAAAGAAGCCTCAGACAGAAATCCTTCTGTAGTTGGTAAAGTACATAGCCTGTGTACACCCTGTATTTTGACTGTATTTGCAGTGAACCAGAACTAAGTGTTCAGAACTAAGTGTTTTTAAGTGTATCAGAACTGTGACTTGTCAAAGCAAAAGAATTCCATCCTTTATCCATATTTTCCAAAGAGCTTCAAATTTGTTGAGTTGGAACCTATTTTTAAGTTAGAAACTACAATTCTGTTCCCTGTACAACTTAAGTCCCCTGTTAACATCACCGGAAGAGACATTCACAGGTGTTCTTACGCAAAATGCAGTGGTTTTTCTAGAGAATCAGATGGAAAATGACAAAGTAGATGATAGCTTTTACTATGGTTGAGAGAAAATTATGCATGCTTTACTAAGCATATTCATATTTTTGAAGTGTTACATCAATGCCAGTTACAACTGTATGGTATCTAACTTGCCATATGTGTTGCAAGTGGGATTATCTGAATATTTCTTGGGGTATTTCTGAAACATTGCTATTGACTTTACTTTCGATCCATCTTAAAAATATTCGCCCAAAAGAATAGAAAGATAGTCCTATGTAAAAGGTTAAAAAAAATTTGGCCTGAATCCTACCCATAGCGTCTTTGTAGCCATTAATCTATTTATTACCACTTAAAACTCTGTCTTGGAAAGTGTCATGGAACAGAAGGTGAACTTTGAGTGTGTACTAGTGCAGTGAGTACTCAAAGATGCTTCTTGTAATCACTCCTTAAAAAGCTGAACTTGGGGAAGCAAAACCTTTTTTCTGGGCAGACACCGGTGTTTCAGCCTCCCCACTCTTGATGAACAAAATCAAGAATGTACAATTGATTACTCTTACGTGGTTTCCACTCTTCCCTCTCCTCTAGCACTTGCTGTGAGGTCACGTGTGTGCTTTGCTCCCGAAATGTTTATGGAAGATGATGACTACATCCCTGGTAACCCTTTTCATAGAATAAATCACAAAGCCAAGTGCATGCCCGTGCTGTGTGCTCTGTTGCAGGGGAGGTGCTTGTTGCCCTGGACAGAATAGTTTCCACCAGTGGAAAGCCTTTCTTTAATGAGAGCTGGGGGGGGGGGGAGGGGGAAGGAAGATTTTGCCTTCTTCTCAGACAAAAAGCCAGCCCTTTGTTCATGCTCTGGATTCCCACTGATGTGTTTTCTGGGTGTGGTGGGAAAGTTTCCCAAATTATCAGTTTCGCTGGTGCTGAGTATGGACCTGAGAGTGACACAGAGCCAAGGTAGAGACTTGAAGTACAGCTCTAATGTAGGTTAGGTGATGTATTGTTTACAGAGGTCAAAGCCTCCCCAGTGCCTATTTTTGTGACAGTTCAGGCCCTGCAGATTTTCAGTTGAAGTTGTGATAGAGGTGGACACCAGAGATCCTAGCTGAGCTGTCATCAGTGTCCAATGTATTGGTGTTACAACAGCATCGTTTTACTCACTGGTTTGTCTTCTCAATAGAAATTCAGTGCTTTGAAGGCTTTTGCAAACAGATAGCACCTCCTGGAAGGTGAAATTACTGCCTTGTCTGCTCTAGTTCTGTCTCCAGTTCACTGTTCATTCTTGAGTAAAGAATGTTTTCTTTAGAGAAACAGTTGATAATTCTTACACTTAGTACTATTAAAAATGCCTGTAGAAGGAGATTGCTTCTGCTGAGATACCAGGCTGTGTCCAATACTGGCTGTTGTTCAGGCAGGGTCACAATTTTATTGGAAAGTGATGAAGCACTCTTGAAAGTGCAAAGTCTGAGACTTTATATGCCAGTTATGCATGATAACAAATGAAGGTAAATCTCAGTCTTATCTGTTGAGCATCAATTGTAGGTTCCCCTTGATATTTCGGTGCTGACTGCAGGATATTTTCAACCTTGGAGAGGGAGCAATAGTCATTGTACAAGGTCGAGGAGCAGTGCTGTAAATGAAAGGAGGAGGAGGAGGAATGACTTTGCTGGATCCTCCACTTTGGGTGTAGGTAGTAGTATCCTGCTAGTAGTACAAAATTGGAGTTAAACAGTTCAAACCTGCAGTTCTGATAGTTTGCTTTTAAAGTTTTGCAAATATTGATAGCACAATGTAATGAACTCACTGACAAACAGTCACTTGTATATTTGGAAAAGTTTTCACTGCCGTTACTGGCCATGTGGGTATGTCCGTATGCTGGTGATTTTGAGCAAAACCTTGTTACAGAGACTTCAGGTGTTGAGGAGTTGTCCTGTTGTGCAGTTTCAGTGGATGCATCTCTTCCACAGGCCTGTCTGCCTCTCCACTGAGAGCCAGTGGGCATACAGGAGCTCTTTGCTCCCTTGAATGTGGTCCTCTTGAATTCCTCTTTTGTGATAGCTCTTAAATATTGTTCTGTCCCACCCCTGCTTTTATGCTTTGGTCCCAGATACTGTGGTTGGCAACAGTTGCTATTGTCATTGGTGCTTCAATCCATGGAGCTCAGAGGTGTATTAATAAGAAGGTGGGATGGTGCCGCTGCAGCAACATAGGACGGGAGCAACCATTGTTCCGGGCATGGGCAGCACTGGGATGGCGTTTCCAGGAGATGCGTGGCCGTATTGGGTCCACCAGCAGGCACTGTTACTGTTCAAACTCTCCTGTTCCCAAAACTCATGAAACTCTCTTGGTAAAGCATTCCCTGTTGCCGCTGGATCTCTGCAGGAGGAGCGTGTAAACTGACTGAGGATACTGTTCCCAGCCACAAAAGATAATTGTAAGTACTGTTACTGTCAGATGGTAGTCGTGTTTCTGGTGTGGTGTTTGGTTTTTTAACTGAGAATTCATTTCTGTGCTCTCCATTTGTTGGTCATTTTGGTCAGAGCTTCAGTTTGAGCACTATACACTGAGCAATTTCTGTGTATGAATACGTGTATGTATATGTGTATATGTTATACATTTGCATGTATAAACATTTACATATGGATAGGTCTTGGATTTGAAGAATTGCTTATTGTATTCCTAAACTGCTGTGGGTTTTAAGGCACAGGCTGAAGAGCTTGACTGTAGGTGGGAAAGAAAGATTGTTTGGAAACTTTGATTGTTCCCGGATGGATTGGAGGTGCCAAGTAACAGAAGTGGTGCAGTTTTGGAGTTCCGGCCCTGTAAGGATGGTGTATGGGTTCCTAATTAAATACAGTATTCAGTCAAAATTAGTATTGAACATCAACTTGAAACCCAACTTTAAATTCAGATTTGTCATTAGCATGTCAATGTGATGAAACTGAATGCTGACGAATAGCTTGGTGCTCTTGTCAGGAGGATGTCAGGTATAGGATGGGGTTTTGTGGCAGAGGTTTATAAAACACTGAAACCTACTGAGCTGTCAGAAGGGAATATGAGCGTATGTTGTTTTCAGGGTCAGTGAAAAGATGATGGTCTTTGTATGTAAATTAAAAGATGATGGGTTTTGGAGCTTTGTATATCAGGGGTGATGTGTTCCAGCACTGGGAGCTGGGATTTGCTTGCTCTCCCTAGTCCTAGTAGTGCAGGGACGGATGAGGAATGAATTGCACATTGTGGGGTAGAACTGGAGAGGGCAGGTGTCTCTGCTTTGGTAATTAATATGTGAAATCCTAAGTGTCTGAAACCCTAAGTGTCATTTTTAAGGCTCAGGATAGAAGGGAGAATATGTTTTCAAGTTATTAGCCTGAGAAGACAAGAGCTTACAAATGGAGCATGGACAATGCCATATAAAACATGGAGCTTGCTCTTACTGCCTCGTGTCTGAGATTTCAACGGTGCTTATAGCCATTTGATCAAAATATAAACTTGGTGATTTTGTGCTTTTGCCAAATTACTATGGAAGCGTTGACAAAACAAGCAGGGAAATCATTCATCACATTTTTCTGAAGTCACTCATGAGATTCTTTTCTTTTTAAGTTTAACTGCATGGCTTTTTTACTTTATGTATTGTCCCTTATGGTGATGTGGGTTTGCTGTAATTAAGGTTTTTAAGACTGATTTAAAGCTGATAATCAATGGAAAAATGGGTATCCAAACTGCATAATCTGCAAATTAGGGCTTGCTGAGAGCTGTTCCAGAGATGCTCATTTTAGTTAGGGCTACTAAGGGAAATGTAAGACAATGTCTTAACATTTTAACTCATCGGGTTTTAAGAGTTATGAAGATGTTTGTTGCAGAATTAGAAGAGCACTTTTCATCTGCTTCCTGTGTGAAGAGTTTTCTAATTAGAAGCCAGTTTTGCTTGACATGGGGTGGTAACTCCTGGAAGGGCTGAGGGCAAGAAACAAAGTTTTGTCTTTTGGGCAGCAAAGGGACCATTTGTCTGGCACTGGGATGCTCTGGAGCATGAGTGTGAGGTATGAAGGTCTGTGGGCCTCTGCTTAGACACCAGGAGTGAGATACACCAGTGAAAGCACCTTGTTGTGTGGGTCACATAGTGATGGACCTGGCTGGGCTGCATATGGTTGTGCTGTGGATTTTTTGTTTGCTTGCTTTCCTGTAGGAGTGAGTATTAAGCTGCACTGTAAGGACTGGGGTGGTTTTTCTTCTCAGCAGGAGCCCCTGGTGCAAGTTTATAAGGGGGTCTGGCAGGCAACACTTCAGTGTTGTGACATGAAATGTGACTTGCAGGAAGCTGTGATAGAGATCTGACATGGCCCTGAAAAGTGTAGAAAGCATCATCCTTTTAGTAGTGTCAATTGCTGTTTAAAAATCGGGTCTCTGTGTTCAAACGCTGAGCTTGAAATCTTGCTAATTTGGATTTATATGTGTCAAGCTGTGAGGCTCATTCCTTTTTCTCTGCTTCCTTTCAAAATCCATGCAGAAATGAATAAAAGGCCCCTGTGTGATAAAGTCCTTTAGAATCAATAAAATTCACTTTGAGCAGCAGCATGAAAATGGGGTCATCTGTCTGCTTGCTGGAAACATGGGATTTGTGTTACCTCCTGCCATTTGCATTTCTCACATTCCCTTTAAGATGAGAGCAGTTGGTGTAATCATAGAATCATGTCACAGAATGGGTTTGGTTGGAAGGGGCAAAGCTCATCGAGTTTCAACCTGCTTCCACTAGGCTAGGTTACTGAAAGCCCCATCCAGCATGGAATCTGTATGGATGTCTGTACGGATGCCCTGGCATGCTTTGACAGAAGCAAAACAACTACAAAACCCTGAATGTGCTTGCCTGCACTTCCATGTGGCCTCAAATTTAGTGTAGGACCATTTGTTGGGCTTTGAAAGACCTTCTAATGACTAAGTTATGGCTGTAAGGAGGTAAATCCAGGCTCTGCCAGTAATTCCCCTCTCTATACGTCAGGCTGCACAGTGTGGTGCCACCCTGCATGGTCAAACAGGAGTGGCTTAACCACAGACCCCCATTAGCTGCTCAGGGAACAGCATTTTGAGGTTTCCTTTCAAAATACCCTTTTGCAGCACCACTGTAGTTAGTGTGTGGTGTGCACTCATTTAACTTCCCTTAATCTATTGCAGATTGGGTTATCTTTGTGGCACAACATCATCATCGTGAGTAACTTGATGTGCTGAGAATGTGGGATTCGTGTTGGTACATGCTGGGCTGAGCACAGGATATAATGGGGTGCTCGGGTGTGTACTGGGGTGGTAGGTGAAATCCACATGGCTAAAAAATAAGGACAATCCAAAGGCTGAGCTTTCCAAAGGAGCTGCTGTGGGGTGGGGAGGGTGAGTGGGCCTGGCCTGGGGCTTTCCCTGCCCTGCCCTGCACTGCAGGGGCATGGGCTGTTAGGAACAGTGTGAGCTGGCACTCGAGCAGCTGCATACGAGGGCAAAAATAAAAGGAACAAGTCCACTGCCAGCTTTTAAAGCCAGAAGAGCAGAGGATTGCTATGTGCACTGAGCAACAAGTACTGCCCTTTCCCAGATACTGGACATGCTGCAGCCATGGCTCTGCCGGGACAGAAATAGCGTGGCGAGAGTTGCTCCATCAGTCTCCTTTTGCCCAAATCCCATCCTTTTTTTCCCCACCTTCACTTCCAAGGATGCTTTCCACCACCTCCCCTGCTATCTTCTGCCTCTTGTGGCTCCTATGGTTGAGGAAATACTAGTGCTGGTTCAGGTTTGGGAAAAACTGGCCCAAATCCTTGTGTTTCTAAACTTAACATGAGGTTTTGAGTCGGTGCAGGAATACATAATGCACGTCTGAGCTCAGTGGTGTTGGTGATGGCAGAGTCATGCGGTTGGAGCCAGTGCGGGGTGTGAAATGGGGCGAGGATGAGGTGGGATGTGGCAGCAGGTTTCTGCACAGGGGTTGTATTGAGAGCTGAGGGTGCACTCTGGGCACCACTTTGGCTAAGCATCTCCTAGCCTTTTGCAGGAGGGGTGCCTTGGACAGGCAACAGCTTGTTGCACCAGAGGAAACCCTGAATCTCCTCACGCTCTCAGTAGTACTGAGGAACATGCAATTGCTCTGGAAGGAAAATGATTGCCAGTGATTGGTGAAAGCCACCGATTTGTGTGAGATGATTTAAAACCTCCTTTGTCCTGTGCTTTGACTGATAAAATGTCGGTGTTGAAATAAACTCCCTTTGCGGTTTACAAAAGCTCTGCCCCCAGAAGCGATAGTGCGGATGGGGCAGCTGCTCCGGCATTCCCCGAATGGTTTCTGAGTGATTTCAGGCTCTTTTGGCTTTCGAGACTATTTGCATACTTTTATCGTATCAGTACATTTTAAAATGGCTGCTTTTTCTCACAAGCATCACACCAAATAGCGGGAGAGACCTGTCTGTGTCAAACTGAGACAGTGGCATTTTCCAGAGAGGGCTTGATGCAGGTTTCAGTTCCTGTCAAGTCTGACAAACCCGAGAGAGCGCAGCCTGGAAGTGGGTTTCATAACTCCTGCTCTCCAGCGTCGCAGCATTAGTGTTTCCTGGCATTTAGAAACAGGCTTAAGAACAATTAATCAGAAGAACTTGCTCAACGTAGCCTCCAGTGATGGTGAAGGGAGTATTTTCTTGGCAGTTCGTGTTGCCTAAAATTACAGGAGAGGTGGTGGGGGGTGTGCATGACACTTTGGAAACTACCCTGGGCTTGGTATCTTATAATGAGCATCCCTTGCTCCCAACGGAAATGAAACAAAACTGTGAAGGTTTGGGATCTTTTTGAAAACAGCTTTCAAGTTTGGTCTCCCAAAATAGACCACTGCGTCTGTGCCTTTGGAGAGTTACTTGATCTGATGTCTTCTCTGTGCTCTACTGTATTACATATGGGACATTTAAAAGGAGGAACAGAAGAACCAATTGATTTCCAGGGCTTTTTCAGCCTTAAGTAATTCAGGCCTATAGAGAGGCTATTTCCATTAAATAAGTTCAGGGATCCGGTGGGTTCCTCTCACGTAAGAGATTACCCTGCAAAAGGAGCCCAGCAAAAAGTGTGACCAGCAGGTTGAGGGAGGTGGTTCTGCCCCTTTACTCTGCTCTTGTGAGATCTCACCTGGACTAGTGTGCAGTTCTGATGTCCTCAACACAAGAGGGGCATGGGCCTGCTCAAGCTAGTCCAGAGGAGGCCACAAAGATGCTCTGAGGGCTGGAGCATCTCTCCTATGGAGACAGGCTGAGAGCTGGGCTTGGGAAGAGAGTTGGCCTGGAGAAGGGAAGTCTCTGGGGAGACCTTGTAACAGTCTTCCAGTATCTAAAGGGGGTCTGCAGGAAGTCTAGAGAGGGGCTATTTAGAAGGGCATGTGGTGGTAGGACAAGGAGGAATGGCTTTAAACTGAGAGAGGGGAGATTTAGATATTAGGAAGAAGCTCTTCACTGTGGGGATGGTCAGGCCTTGGTACAGGCTGCCCAGAGAAGCTGTGGCTGCCCCATCCCTGGCAGTGTTCAAGGCCAGGTTGGATGGGGCTTGGAGCAACCTGGTC
>JBCJKH010011234.1:0-11150 GCA_039877255.1 Loriculus beryllinus | reverse complement strand
GCTTTGCATCTCCCCAGGGCTTCACTGTGGGTGAAGCACAGATGGGGGCTGCATGGGCAGCCCAGAAGTAGGAAACAAAAATTATTCTTATGGGGGAAAACTGGGTAACTTTGTGGTCGATTCAAAATGAAGTAGTTGACTTCTGTTGCCACTGCACTGTGTTCAGTGGCATGCCAGTGCAGTCCCTCTGGTGTGCAATGCTTTCACCCCAAACAGCAGAGCAATGCTGATGGCAGTTTAAGAGGAAGTTTTCTTGTAGTATAACAGGTCAGCTCAGCTTAGCAGAAATTCTCATTACAAATCCTTGATGACAGAAAGGTAGGGAGCCTAGAAGGAAAAGGCCAAAGATAAACTTCCAAAGGGATGCTGGTTCCTTGAGTCCAGTACTGTTGCGCTAGCGTTAGTGTGTCTAATCGAGGTGCCTCTGCGATGTGCACACACACGAGCACGTGCACAGAGCTTTGAAGATGTCCATAGCATGTTTCTCATTCTTGCATCTGCTTGCCAATATGAATTTTAAACACATCAAGCAAGACTTTGCACATCAGAAAGCCATGCAGTTTGTGTTTCCATGGAAGGGGACGGATCTCCTGTTTCTGGTGGACTATAATTGGTTGGGAAGTGAACTCTCTTGACTGGTGTCTGTAGGTGCAACTGATGTACATTGGTTTCCCATGCTGTTTTTTAGTTCCTATCTTCTTGTAGGGTTTGTTTTCATAGGCCTAGTGTTATCAGACTGATACATGCTTCAGTTTTGTCTGCACAGCATGTAAAGTCCTGTGGCCTCGTATGGGGCAATGACAGCAATTCTGTACCTGTTGTTTTCTGAGCTTCCCCTTGTTCACCACCTCTTGTAGCTGAAGTGCTGTGCCCCATGCAAGGGGAAGAAAGCTGTCCTGCCAGCCTCCTCCTTCTGAAAGGGGAACTGCACACCCAGAGTTTTACATCGGTATGATGCAGGCAGGCGGTGTCTAAACACACACATCCTTGGTGTTGCCATCACTTGCGTTCTTGTGTTGCTTGCTTGTGCCTTTGGAAGTGCAGGAGACTCCAGCATAAAGAACTGTGAGCGTTGGGGAAGGAATGGACATTTAATCACTCAGGAAGAAGGGTTCTCTGCATAATGTCCATGCACATCAGGTGGTCAGACACACAGCAAAGCAATGTGAGGCATGTCTTGTAGTCCTCCCACGAGGCCTTGGGTGCTGCATTGCACTGTGAAATGTCTTTTTAAACATACCTTGCCTCCTTTTCCTCCTGCCCTCTGAAGCATCTCCCCATGTACGATTACAAGGTAAAGACAATGCAACCTGGTTTGTTTGAAAGTGGTGGTGGTTTGCACACAACAAAGTGCGTATTACTGCTCTTGTTCCTTACTGCATACGTGGTGCCTTTTCCACCTTCAAAGCATTTTCCAGCCATGAATTAAGAACACACGCATTAGCTGAGAGCACACACCCCTCCCTAAGCAGCTGATGCAGGGCACATCCCAGGAAAAAGTTCCAGAATGTGACACACCACTTTTGATGCAAAGAGAATGACGCCGTATTTCATCAGCTCTATTAAAAGTACTTAAGTAATTGAATTAATGAAACTTTAAGAAGCCTTTAAGAGACAAATGTGGTACACACCTTTCTTCTCACTTTGGTTTTTTTTTTTTTTTTTGTTTTTATCTCTTATTTTCCATGTTGAATGTCTTTGGTTGGCTTTTTTATGTGTTGTCTTACTGTTTGCCTTTCAATGTGTGGTTGTGCTGGGGTTCTTTTGTGTTATGGTAGCTGATTTCTCTACTTCACAGCGTTGGTACTGTTGAGAGTCTCTGCAGCAAAGGAAAGTGTCATCTGCACAACAGCATAAGTATGACGGGAGTAACACATCTGTCATGGTTTTGCAAACATTAGGTTTTTATTTCCATTGTGTTCATTCACTGTTGTGCGTGCCGGCCTTGCTCTCTGAACTGGTCTTACATCTTGCATCTTCAGTGCAATTCCCATCTTCATGTGGTCCTTCACACTTCTCTACCATCCTTCCAGCTGTGGATATCCAACATCCAGCCCCTCTGAACCCACATTAGCTTTGTTCTTCTCCCACTATCCCTGTAGCCAGCATGGGTATTTCTACCTCCTTTCCCTATAATTTTTCCTTGAGGAGGGCCAACCCTTCCTCAGCAGACAGTCCAGGTGAGGTGGGATGAGATGACATGTTCTGCACAGGACAAAAATATTATCCAAGACCATGTGCTTGGCACAATCACCCTGCCCCTAGGGAAAAAGGAGACAGTGGCCCCTGAGTTGTATCTAGCTGACTTTTGGGTGCCTTCAGTGTGGTGAAAGGCCACTGATAGAGCTCCAGACACTCCCCAATTAGCATATAGACAGGACTGTCTGTGAGCTGACCACAGCCAAGGCAGTAGTTTTGTGACTCCCAATTTCCAGCCCAGTTTCGATTTTTTTTCAGGCTAAACGTAAGCATTTTGGGTGCTGCTCACTTTTCTTGCCATCTTTGCTTTTTCAGGTGAAGCAGATGAAGAAGCCTTTGCTGAGGAGTGCAGACGGAGAGGACAGCAAGCCCTGCCTTTCCAGCCAACCAGCCCTCGCCTGCTGAAGTCTCACAAGCCTGCC
Organism: Loriculus beryllinus; assembly: GCA_039877255.1. NCBI lineage: Eukaryota > Metazoa > Chordata > Aves > Psittaciformes > Psittacidae > Loriculus > Loriculus beryllinus. Next base: position 8,529 of record JBCJKH010011234.1, on the reverse strand, counting down.
AGTTCCCCCAGATATGCCTATCATTATAATAGTGATGAGGTGGAAGAACAAGATAGAAGCCGAGTTACAAGCAGCTTGGAGACCCCTTTTTATTTATCAGGTGTGCACAAGCATGTTGATGAGAAATGCGCAGATAAGGGCCCATCAGCTAGTCCAAAGCCAAAACCAAAAAGTCAAGCAAGGGGTTGTTGCTGTGTGTTGACCTAATGTTAGCTTCCCAGTACATAATAAGCAGCAGCCTGTGTGCCTTCATCCTGCATTTAGCTCTGCTCTTGAATTTAATCTAGATTTGCAAGCACCCTGGGATATTCAGGGATCTGAAGCAAGTACCTTTATGCTGCTGAAGTGCCTGTGCTCTTTGTTCTTAGAAGTGAAGGCCTTTTAGAGACTAACCGATCACAGTACTTTACACATTCGTTTACTTAAATTGTGCTTGGCTTCTTTGCTGAAGGCGAAGTTCAGCAACTTGGTATTATTTCTAGAAGCTGCAATTTTAGGCACCTAAATCCCAATAGAGAAGGCTGAGACCGTTCAGGTGAATGCAGAAGCGCGGCGAGTGTCCCAGTTATTTTTGGAAGTAGTTAGTCCTTTGCTATATTCCCTGTCTGTAATGTTCTAGCAATACAGTCCAGAGGCAATCTTGGACAACAGAGTCCTTGTAACTACTTAATTTGAACCTGTGGTCAAAGATCATCCAGGACTGCCAGGACAGGTTTTTCTGAAATGTGAAGATGCCCTTCTACTTGGATGCCCAAATCAAGGGCTGTTCTCAGTAGTGATGATGAATTAGGTGAAGTGCTGGGAAGTGCGAGCATATGAGGCTCCTCAGGGTAAACACAGTGCATGGAAAAACATGCAGTGTACCCCAAAATGTGTACTGACATATTCCCAGTGCTGTACCAACTTCTGCTGTGTTTGAGCCTTTAAATGTAATGCTGTCTTCTGTATGGAAGACCTAAAGATATCATGTGGGATGACAGCTTATAAAAATAGAGGCATTTAGATCAGTGTCTTCCTGATCAGTTGGTGGAAGTTTTGTCTCTTTAGGGGTATCTCAGTTGAATCTTTTATATTAAAAAAAGAAAAAGTTTGAGATTCCTCTGCAGAAGCCTGAATGTAACCTCTGGGCTGACATCCCGAAATCTCCCATGCAAGGGTTGCAGGTGTTGTCTCCTGTATCTATAGCCAGCAAAGCAAACCCTTGGCTCTGCAGTTGGAGGCTTGAGGTTCTCTACTGTCTAAACAATACATCACTATGCTTCCAAAGAGCAGCTGGGTTTGACATGCACCTTGCAAAATTTGGAGCAGTTTTTCAGATTGCTGAGGATTTTTTGCTGTGAATCTATTTATGCTCTGCGACGCACAAGTTTGCAATTAAAATGAATTTCCAGAAGTATCTGTGCAATCACAAAACCCTCTTTCCTGCCAGTAGATTGTGAATTGCTGTAAAAGATTCTGGGTGAAAACTTGATTGCAATAAGACTAAGAGTTTACTGTTGCTTTAAATATTTTGCCTGCTGTTCCTCTGATGGACAGGGCTGCTGAAGGACTGGCCGAGTCAGTCATAAAACCCTACGTGAGTGTCTTAATCCCTCTCTGGGAAGCTTGTGCATGAGCCCTGGCCAGTAACGCCGTTCTTCTTCATGGGTGTTCACTTCTGCTGCCTGCCTTTCCCAGCAAGCAGGCTTCACCAGTGCAGCGCTGTAATTACATAGACCACTTATGTGCTCCCGCTTGGCTTCTCATTGATCACTGCAACAGCTGCTGTGCTTACACAGGCCAGCACTGGGAAAGAATAGCATCTTTTTCTGCCTTGGTCCAAAGCCCACTAGATTCAGTGGAAAACAGTTAAGTTCAATGGCCTCAAAACGGGCACTGTTCCACCTCAAATCCGACTGGTTTGTTACTGCTGGTGTGTAGCCTTTGGCAGCGAGATAGTGAGGCAGTTTTAGATGTTGTCCCAGCTAGGGCACTTCAAGCAAATCCTCAGATATTAATGAATCAACTGCAGTGAAATAGTTTTCTTTTTGCAGCTCTAAGAGTGGGAATGCTTCAGTTTTAATTTGCAAGTCTGTAGCAAATTTAAATGAAGGAAAAGGGGAGGTTTCATCTTGAATATGTGGTGGAATGCCTCTGGAAATAGCCAACTCTCTCTAGTGTCCAAGGAGAAAGGGTGGCCAAACTTGTTTAGACTGGCAGCCAATATCCAGAGGTAAGATGAATCCTCTCCTTAGTCAGGATTTCCAGGCATTACAGCTGATATTTAATAGAAAAATTAGGGTTTAATTTGATTCTTCATCTAACACTGACTTTGTGTTTTAATGGAAATTGCTCTGAGTTTCATTCTGTTCCTGGTTTCATAAGGGACTTTTAGAATAAAGCTGTTTATGCTCTGCAGTCATTGCATATTTCAAAACAGCTCTCTAGCTCCAAACAAGTAATTTTTTAATACAAATTCAGGTACTACAAATAACGTGCTTCCTGACAGTATGATGTATGACTGACTGGTGGTACCCAAGCTGTGACAAAGTGGTGTTAATGCCAACAAAGACCCAGGGGTTTGCAGCCCATTAATAGTAGAGGTAGTGGTAACTACCCCTAAAAAAACTACTTCTCTGGGTTTGAGAGGTTTGACCTTCATCTAGCAAGAATGGTTGAAATGTTTAATTGTTAAAATACTGAGAAATACGTGATATGAAGATTGTTATTTGGAAGATAATATTGCAAGGTTTTCTCTTCCTTTTGAATGAAATAGCTTGCATTAACCTAGAACTTACACCATTAATAATTCATTTTTGCTGCATTTTTATTCACTGACATCTCTGAAGAAGAAACCACTTTAAAAGAGCAAGCTTAACTAATCTTGATCCTTTCCTGGTATGGATTCCTCTGCTGGAAAGTTGAGTCATTTGTACTTAGTTTATTTCATCTTTAATGCAGTCTCTGTTCTTTTTACCGGCATTCCCTTTCCTGAAGTACACTTTACTAACTAATAAAAATCTATATACTTGGTTACCCAAACTAATTACTTTATCATTCCCTCACATACTTGTATTCAGGCATGTAATGGAAAAGAAAGGAAAGCAAAGCCACTGTTTTCTGTATAAATCTAATGCCTGAGGAATGCTGGAGGTGCGGATGGAAGGGAGTTCACTCTGCCTTTGTTTCACGTACCCTGGCTGAAGCTATGTGTGATGGGACAGGATAACAGCTCTTCTGTGCTCTTCTGTGGCAGAGGGCTGGAAGACTGGCTGGTTTTGGAGGCTGGCTGGTTATTCCTTGGCTTAGCCAGAGCTGCCTTCATGCATTAATTTTGGCTGCTAGTACAAAAGCATCCCATTACCCATTTGCTTCCTGTAGAAGGTAGCTGGGTTGCCCATGAACAGCTTCCAAGGCTGCATAGCCTTGCAAGCTTTTGCTTGCTATGTGGGAGTAAAACCTTGGACTCTATTCAGTAATAGTATTACCTTAGTAGCAAGCAAGTAGGTTGCATCTGGCTTGGTATGTTTTTGTAGCAATTCTAGGCAAAATCAGTATCGAAAATAGTATGGTGAGCAAGCATGACGGCAGGCCCCAGTTAGCTGGCTGAAGTTTTTCGGTACCCTAACACATCGAAGTTGGAATTACATCACTGGGTTGGCCAGTGAAACTGGAGAACTCGCTCCTTGGGTTTAACAGTGGGGATAATTAGACAGTGGAGCAGCATACTTAGTTGGGGTGGGATGTTTTGTCACCTCGGGTCTGTACGTAAAGGCAGGTTCTCTTTCTGTGATGCTCTGTGGCATGGGCCAGGAGCTATGGATGTGGGGAGAAAATTAGTAGGTCAGATTGTGGTCTCTGTTGGGCAGTGGCTTGGACTGAAAGGAGGGAACGTGAAAGTGTAAAGCTGTAATTGTAAATTGAGTCACACATAAAATTATACTAGAGCATTTAAAATAACAGATGGTGGCTACAACCCAGAAATAAGCTTTGAAAGAACAACTTATTGTTTTTGACTAGAGAGATCTTTCTAAGAGCAGAAAATCGGAAAACACTACAGAACCCAACTTGTACATGGCCCGCTGCCCTGTTAAAGCTTTGTGCATGTTGGAGCTATGGCTCCTATCACAGTTTAAAGATGGGCAAAAGACTGACCACAATCTGAGCAAAAAGGAGATCTCAAAAAACGTTTTCTCCTGGACTTGAGCAGAAAGCATGAATCCCTCCCACCTCAGCCTCAGTGCTTCAGAGCCTGAAAGTGGAAAGAACCTTTGCAGGAGATTTATAAAAACCAAGCCAAGGCCTATCTTACTGATGGAAGGAGGTCAAGAAGCAGCAATGTTGCCTGTTAATCACTGGTCATGACTGAACACCTTGTTTCCTCCTGCTGACTCCTATGCTCTTCTGTGCCGGCAGAAGGAAGGTGGAGCAGACCCATGGCTGTTCTCCGCATCCTGGTAGGGCAGGCAGATGTCAGGCAGAGCAGGAAGAAGTAGGATACCACAGATGGGTTGGGTAGGACACTTGTCCCTTTGAATCAATCACTTGATGTGCACATCTCCCTTTGTAGTTGCCGCCCAAGAATGTGACAAGTTTCATAGTCGGTGACTGAACAAACCTGTGATTTTGGGACGTGCAGATGGCAGAGAAGTAGGAAAGTCAATCTGGGACGCAGCAGAGAGGCTTCCCGGTTTGGTTTTGGTCCTTGAGGAGAGGTTGAAGATGTTGCTACTAAGCATTGTTGGAAGTTTGATTCGTCCTTCAACATCTTTATAACAGCTGGAATGGCTCCTAAAGGCTCTTCCAGAAGTAGAAGAGAAGGGGATGAAATGGAAAGATCAGGTCAGCCAGTGCTGTTGCAGACAAGAATTGTCCTGGTTGTAAACCAGGTGTAATTCCAAATGGCGTAGATTCTTGCTTCATCCGTTTCTGCTTGTGGCAGCTGACTAAAGTGAAAACATACCAAGTTAGGGTGGTATATATCTGCATTTGAGTGAATCTGTTTTCCTAATGTAAAAGGTTGGGGAAGCTCCCAGCAACCCATTCTCCCTCCACCTTGTAATGTATTTCTAGAGTGAAGACTGCTAAAAATTGCTTTTAAGGGTGGGAATTTGAAAAGCCCTTATCCAAGGCCAGAACTGTTGTTTTTATGACTGCTTTGTGATGCTGGCAACTCGCCAGGACGCAGAATCACTGCAGATTAATTAAATAGCAGATTTTATTCTCTCGTGACTTCGGGGCTGGTCTTGTAACCAAGGCAGCTAAATGTGCTTTTAATGAGTGCTGGTTGAAGTGTTCAAGTGAAAGGAGTACCAAAGGGTTACATCTTTAGTGTGCAGTTTTAGTTTTGTTAGGAGCTGCTTCACTCACTTGGATCAGGTTTGTAGCTGTTATCACCCAGCATTGCATCAATGGAGCTGAAAGCCTGGCAAAGTTTGACCTATCCTTTCTTCTTACGCGGGGGTAGAAAAGAAAATGGTCGAGAGTGAAATTATTTATCACAGCAGGCTCAGAACTGAAAAGCCCTGGCAGTTTTCTCTTGAGGAATACTCTGTATTTGTGTGTTATCTCCTGCTTTGGCCAATCTGTTTCTGTGTGTCAGTGATAACACTTGAAAGATTTCCACTTTTCACCCTTATCATTCTGGTGGTTGGTAGGAGACCGTGTTGTCAAACGCCTGAATATCTTCATACCACATTATTTTAACATTTGGGTTGTTTCATTTATAAGAGAATGAATTATGTGGCATTCATTTTGAGTCTTAATTTACATTGACTCACAGTATTTTTAAGGAAGAGTTGCTAGAATTGCTTTCAGAATCTCAAACAGTTGAAAAGAATGGACTGTTGGGGAAAAAATGAAGTATTGTGATATAAATAGCAGTATCAGATGTAATTGTGCCTGGATGTGGGAGCCTTTTAGAAATACTGACAGTGTTTTGAGAATGAAAAATGAGAAAATTATGAAGCTAATAACCTGTTAGGCTTTAATGATACTTCCCCAAATGTTAATGTTTCGTAGTTATTACATGAACTAGTTTTGATCAGCTGATATGATGCTGTTTTTCCCTCCAGTAAAGGGAAAAATGCTTTGAATAACATCCCTCAATGACTGATTTGCAGGAGTCAGCATGTCTCTTCTGCCTCCATTGAGCTTTGTGGGAAAGCAAAGAGACGCTTGAGCCCTTCTGGGATCTGTGCCTTACAGCAGTAAATTAAACGCCAATGGGTCCTATTTTTGACACTGTGTGAGTGACCGAGGGGCTTACATTGAAGTAAACTTCATGGATGGAGTTTTCAATTAGGAGATGTTCACACCGTGTCCCTGGGGCAGGATTGTAGCCCAGGGTAGCAGGGTGCGGAGATAATAGTCATCTGCAATTCTGCAAAGCACTGCCAGTTTTTCTCTTCCTTAAACAATACAGCTGGTTTCCACTCTAACTTTGCTCAGGCTAATCACTCATGGCAGAATTTCTAAGTAAATATCCTGCTTCTTGACTCAGGTGATTGCAAAAGATGAAGTCATGCTGTTGATCCAGCGTAGGAGCTAGAATGATAACCTAGGAACAGTTTTTCTTTGCTACGAAGGGGAGTGTATTTCCTCTAACACACAAGCTCTTTGTAATGTCTCAGGTGATTTTAGCCTGAAGACTATCTCATGGTTCTCCCAAGCCTGTAACTAAAGACCTGAGGCTCTGCTGTGGGCACAACATTTAACTGCACTTGGGAGGAGCTCTGATTAGGAGCAAACTTCAGCCACAGTGTGGCTTCATACTCCCCTGACCTCCCACCACTTCCTTTTGCCATCTTAGTTTTACTGTTTATTGGTGCTAAACTGATGGAGAACCAGGTCTCTTTAGGCAATGGTGACATGGCTCCCTCAGGGTCACCTCTGCCTGCCTGAGGGCAGACTGGAGGGGAAAAAGAGAGATCCCCAGGCAGGTGGAGCCGGGCCCTGCCTGGGCCATTCTTGTGACTCCCAGCCTTGGCTTGCAAGGGCTGCTCTGCTCCATGCCGGCCCTGTTCTCTGGACTGTGCCACCTCCCAGTGCAGAGCACTGCTGAGCTGAAGGATCCCTCCAGCTGTCTCAAGGCACCACAGAATGATTGCCTGAGGAAAATGCTTGCTAGCTTTGAGGTTAGATTTGAGTGCACTTGGGCAGATGTGGTGCTGGCTCTGCACAGTTCACTGTCCATGCAAGTCTGCAAGTTGCATTTTACTGCAAGCTTGTAGGAAGTCATGCAGAGCAAAAGCTGCTTTTGCTCATCTTTTAAAGGTGGGGAACACTGGGATGATGCCCACATAGCAGGAGGTTTGTGCCTGCTGGATCTGTAGCAAATAATTGCTCAATGCTTCCATGCACCATTGGATCTGCAGTAGAATATAACCTATGGTGCATAGTTAAGCATGAGAAGGCTGATCACTTGTATACAAAATGCGTATTGGTAAGCACTGAGCATCTTATTTACTCGGGATTCTTGGCATTCCCTAGTCTTAAAATTAAAATGCAAATACCATGGTAACTCTGACTACTGTGAGCAGGAATCACCAGTACTTAAACAGTTCCTGCTTTATAAGTATTATTTATTATTTCTGTTCTGAAAATTATTCTGGGTTTGCATGTGCTCTGATTTTGAAGCTTTTCCTGAATGGCTTTGAAGTCGTTTGAAAGTTTTCCAGATCTTTTCAAACTTCAAAGGTTGACAGTATTTTCTTTCTATCCTATGGAAGGGATATAATAGAGCTGGGGATATAGTAGAAATCATCATTTAAAAAAACAAAACACGTTAGAAAGTCAGACCTTTTCTTTTAAATTCACTAAACCATTCAGAGAACATGTGCTTTTGCTAGAGGGAAAAGTCCATGAATGCTGTGAATAGTGTTTTACAAGCCGTGTTTCCTTCAGGATACAAAGAAGGCAGCAAGAGGAGGAAGCAGAAGCAGAGAGAGGACCAGAAGAAGAAGAAGTCAACCAAAGGGAGTTACTAAAATGGACTTCTCTGCTATGCCAATACCTTTAAAATAATGACAATGTTACATTTGAGCACACCTCTTTTGTGTATATTTTTTGATTGTTCACACTGCTAGCAAGAAAGTGACTCATGTTTAAAACTGTACTAAAATTGCACTATGTTATTCTTGTTAGTTTCACAGAGCGGCTTTCTTGCCAGTGGGGTTAGGGATTTTGAACGGGGCTTATCTTGGTTGGAAGCATGATATGTTTGAAAATTGGAATCGTTACAGAATTTCTTACCTCTTCCTTCCCTGGGACTAAAATGACTCTAGTCTAGTGTTTGTCTTGTTAGGATATAAAGGGTTGTGTAAATGCCTGTTTGTTTGGTTACTCTGCATCAACATCAGGCCTGTTGAAAGGAGAGTCCTATTCACTCATGTCATTGGGAATGGGATGGAGACATGAGCTCTTATAGGGTGATTTATGCAAGCTTAGTAAGTTACTTTGACGGTGAGTGTTTCTGTGGGGGGGGGGGGGGGGGGGGGGGGGGGGGGGGGGGGGGGGGGGGGGGGGGGGGGGGGGGGGGGGGGGGGGGGG
>JBCJKH010011233.1:15132-30280 GCA_039877255.1 Loriculus beryllinus | reverse complement strand
GATTTAGCAACTGAACCCTTTGTCTTGACAGCAGGTGAACTGCAGTCTTGACTTTTTCTGCACCATAAAGAAAGCTAGAAAGATGGTGGTGGAGTCCATGTGGCTGTTGCCTCCGGTCCTTGGTGCACTGACTAGTATCCAGGAATGCAGGGAGACACTAAGAAGAGGGGAGAAAAATAAAAAGAAAAGAAAACATTAGATCGCTTATTGCATGAGTCTGCTGTTGAGTGATATAGTTACATTCAGAGAGAAAGTCTGACCCCCTACTGTGCTAACAGTCTTTGAATGAGATTTAGCCACTGGGAGATTGAAAACTAACTGCAAAACTGGTACTGACTTGAAAAGAAGTGGCATTTGGAACCAACATACATTCAGAAAGAAAATCCAGTCTGTATCTAATACTTTGGGGCAGACTCTAAGCTCATATAATATCCCCAAATATTTTCAAAGGAATGAAAACATGAAAAGCAAAATGCTGATTTATTCTAGCTGAATTACTTTTTGTATAGTATGGTAGCAGTATAAGATTCTATAAAATCTTGCTCAGGCTGTTCACCCACAATAAGCCCTTATGTGGTTCTCTCCTTAATACCACTGGACAACATATATTTTCTATGCCAATAGAATATACATTTTCATTTTTAAAATGAAAGGACATACTTGACATCTTCTAAATTCTGTAAATTCGTCTACATGTTTTTGTAATGCAAGTTTTAATTTTTCTTCCATGTTTGTATATCTTAAATGTTAGGATTGATATTTATGATGTGTCAGACTGTTGATCTGTAAAACAAAACATTTTCAAACATTGTAACAGTAAAGTTCTCCTGCAGCTGCTAATACTTTTATATCTCTGTGGGGGTTTCAAAATATTCCTTAATTCAATTCCCATTGTCTGCATAAGAGGACTATAATATAATTAAATCCAGATGTTTTCTATATGTTATTCCAAATATTTGGGCATACAATGCATCAGTTCCAAAATAGAACAAAGGACATGATGACTCTCTGAAAAGGTATCTAGAGAATAAATAGACAAATGCTAATATAATCATTAGCATAACCATTTCTATGACATTTACATTGTGATTCTGATAAGCATATATAATGAAGTATACAACATGTTGTATCTTAACAAGGGAGTATATTTGATAGCTCTCCACATCCATGAAAATAGCAACTGTTAAATATCCTGTTTACACATCCAGTGTCTATGTATACTAGAGCTGTTTAATTCCAGCCTTCAGCAACACCCCACAAAGGTTGCAATGATTGTTCATCAGGTTGAGAGTAAAAGCAACAGGAACCAGACTGACACAAGTCAATTGACCCTAAACTGATCGGGGTGGTTATAGGGCCATCCTCCAGGCAGAAGGGACATTGTGGAGCCTGTGTCATCCTCATGGGACCTTACTAGACAAAGATGTTCCATGAACGCTCATGTATGTAGACAGGCTATAAGCCTGCAGAAATCTGACCTTTGCCATGAGGGGTGAACCTCTTTTCCTTTCCTTCAGGCTATGAACGCTTATTGCCACTGGCTTCTGGTAAACCCTCTGTGTTGCTGAACCTGCATGAAGTCAGCAATTCATATGAAAGCAGACCTTACATTCCTTTCAGCCTTAAGGAAGGATTACCTGTTGTGGATTTTAATCACAGTTTTGTTTTGCTTCTCAATTTTCCTTTTCATATTCATAATATAACACGCAGATCTATCTTTCTCTTCTCCAACTTTAATATAATTCTGTTGGAAGGTAGTTCTGATTGAATCTGTTGCTCTAAAAACAGATTCAATGGGCAGCAAAGCTGAATGATTCTCTCCTGACATCCTAATGTGGTTTTCAGTGCTAAGGGAACACTGATTTTTGCTTACTCACTTTCTTGTTCAGTAATCTATTTAACCTTTGCTTAATTAATCTCAAAGTATGCATCTCCTTATTCATCTTTTAAAAATTAATTCAGAGAGGCTAGAGTAAAGAGGGAGATATTCTTAGCAGCTTTTACTCTTCTAGCATTTAGACTGTTTGGATACATAGATAAGGAAAGATACATAATAAATAACTACGGAAAGACTTAAGAGTCTTGCTGTTTCTATGTTTACAGGTAGGTAACAGAGTTAACACCCTAGTGCAGTGACTGTTGTTACTCAGTACCTTAACTCTCTTAGCTCTCTGGATTATTTCTTTCTGTACAAGGTACGGCAGAATTTGTTGGCAGTGGGCTTCATGCAGCTCAGTTGCATGGAGGATTGGGACTGTCCTAGGGGCTAGAGGCCAGGATATGCAGCTCTTTGCACAGCTGCATTCAGATGCTCTGTGTTGACAGACTTTCAAAAGAGCAGAGCAAGGGGAGCTATTGCTTCATTAGACAGATAAATATACCATAAGGAGAAGGTACACATCTGTAGCTAAGAGCAGAATTTAGCTGAAACAGCTTAAGATCAAATTTTCAAAATGCCCACAACTTTCACCATGGATACCAGTCATAACTTGTGTTTTCTGCAAAGCACCAAAAGGCATGAGCAGCACATGGCTCATTAACTTTCAATGGGACTAATGTGTCTAAATTACCCAGAGAGGTTTGAAAATTCCTCCCTATTACTGAACGCTTTTGAAATTCATACTGACTGTTGTAAGAGCTGGGGTGGGAGCTGTGTGCTTCTGACCACCTGATCATTTACCACAGGGAACTTCTGATTGTTCAATTCCATCATTGTATGCCTATCAGTCAGGAAAAATATTATATGCTTGATGAGGTTACTGTAAAACTAACAAAAATGGAGCAAACCCACATGGGTTTGATAAGGTTTAAGTTCTTTTCAAGAAAAGGCTTTGGTGTTTGTTTGGCTTTTTTTTCTTACCTTGTGGAAATACATGCAGAAATTTTGGCAAATGGCCATGATATTTGCATTTTCTTCAACCTGTAACATTTTCCTTTCTGTGTGCAAGTGTTGATGCAAACCAGCAGAAGCCAGTAAATTCCAGTAAAGGTTAGCTCTCTAACCAAAGCTGCATGCTTTTTAAAAATGTTTATAGGTGGAATTTATGCATTTGCCTTTTGAGTTTTGGCTTTTATTGGAAGAAATTCCTGGGGACATCATCATATGAAGTATAAAATGTTGTGGTTTTTTTACCTGAGTTTAGCACAATCATGGTAGAATGGAAATGTCAGTCCCTGTCTATTACTATTTTTTTTTGGGGGGTTCATGCCAGTTGAATCTTTCCTTGCTGATGGAGTTGTAAGCTTACAGCTTTCATTCTGCTTAGGGAGCTGAAGATCACTCACAATAGTACTATTTAAGAAGATGTTTGCAGCTCGCTTTCCAAAAATTGGAAGTATGCTCAATGGAAATATAGCTTGGGGTTTTTTTAAATAGCAAATAGCACAAGGTTCTTGCTTGGAAGGGCGAAATTGTGTAATTTCATGTAGGAAAAAAGAGGAGATGGAGGATTGCTTAATACTGAGATGAAAGACAGGAAGAATTCTGTGCTGCACAGTCATGAAGGTCACTCTGTAAAAACCGTAATACGTTAACCTGATTAGGCAGTAGAATAGCAGCATAGCTCTGGTGTAATGAGAGTGAAAGATTCTTGAATGAGAACTCAGAAGATGTAATTAAAAAAAAATAAAATTTGAATATTTCCTTACCATTCTTTCTGTGCTTAGTGACTCAGTTACTGGAGCAGTTGAAACTGAGAAGAAAACCAGGTTGTGTCTGAAAGCTTTTCTTCCTTTCCTTTTTTGTGCCACCAAGTTCTATTTCTCTTTGCGTTTTCTAGGAAAACACTCTCCTATGAAGTGACACTATATGAAAAAGCTGGATTTGTTTTGGTCTTCATGAAAAATAATTAAAAAAAAGGCTTAGAGGACTGCAAACCCTCAATTACTGTGTGTACCAAAACGAAGAAGTCAAGCTCAGTAGAGAGAAGTGTTATTTTTCTCGAAGTTTATGAGTGAGCACAATAAATGGGAGAGACACTTTGTTTATTGAAGCAGGGAAACAAAGCAAACATGATGCAGTTCTTCTCATTCTATCCCATTTTTCAGGGGTGCTAAATATTCCTGCCTTTCAGAGTCCTTGTTTTCCTGGGTTAATGAACAGTCTTGGCAAATTTGGACTAGGACATGTGCCCGAAGGAAGACAACAGTGCTTACTTAACATAGTGAGAAGGAGCAACAAAAAAATGTGTCCTGATTCCCAGCCCTTCTTTTCTTGACTTCTCTTCCCATTAATCACCAGACATCTTTAGCTTTCCTAAATTCACGTGAGAGGGCATAATGAGTAGTAAGGGGTTTTTGAGAAGAAACTTTCACTTGCAATTGAAGAGTGAATCTGAGGCAAACTGTTGTTAACAGCTTCTTCCGGATTCATGTAATGAACAAGCCAAAACAGAGTTCAGCCCCTGGGAGCCAGCAACCCTAAAGAAATGTAATACCATGGTAGCTACTGTGCTGGGCTGCAGTCATCTCAGGTCTGTCAGGGTTCTATAGCCTCCTAAGCTGGGGGTGAGGAGGGATGTCCTGTCACCCTAATTTACCTCCAGTTAGAGGGGAAATATTTTGAGGTAGCTTAAAAAAACCCAAGAATGGACTTCATCATCATAGACTTCCCTGCAGAGCCGGGTTGTTCCTCTTAATATGTTTTATTTAACACTTATTTTTAACTGCAGGAAGCAAAGACGTTACCTGAGGGTGATTCTTACTCATTTTCAAGATGACCTGGATATGAAGTTTCTTCACTGTATTTCTGATTTAGAAAAAATGCCACTACCTGTATACATACCACTTTCTGTCTTGCTAGTAATTAGTCTGCTGTGCTAGATACTGAGCCTTCTTGATGGCTACAATCTTGGTCTAAATACTGTCTTCTACTACCCAATGCATAACCAAAATTCAATTACAAAGTTCTGCTTCGTATGGTTACATAAAGATTTTTCTTATACAAACTGTGTATGTTTTCAGAAATGTTATGTAAGTTACCATTAACTTGTGTAACTTTTTGATAAGCAGGTAATCAGATACTAGGCACCTTTTCGACTTTTGAACCTAAAGGAAACAGTTTAAATAAGGAGCAGAGAACAGTCCTAAAATCTAAAGCATTATAAGAGCATAATGTCCATTGAAAATGAAGTTGAATGGTTTTATTGGGCATTTCAAAGTCTATTCACTCTGAACAAATAAGTCTAAAATATTGCATAAAAAATCTGAGGCGCTTTGAAGGCAGTAGAAACTGTTCTGTTTGATTTCAGTGAGATAGTATTTTTTTTCCACTGTATGAGGGCAGGGACAGTTGAAAACCCTTAGGAAAGTAAACAAGAACATCTAAAAGATGGCAAAAAGAGAGAAGCAGAGAGAGAAGTGAAAAGTGGAAATCACATGGTATCGGATCATCCAAAATAGAAAACGTTAGTTGGTAAAGATTGCACTTCTCCAAACCCTTGCAAAACATAGTTTCACTGAAAAATCTGTTCAAACCCACAACTCAAATTAAAGGGTTTAGCTGCCAAATAACATGTTCTGGCTAAAGCTAAGTAAGTATTACAGAGCCATTCATGAACAACGGCATAGGCTTTGTACTTTGCTTTTGATTTTCTCATGGGAAAGTAATATAAATGAGAGTGATACCTCCCTGTTGGCTTTAACTGTTAGAAATGCAAAGCATGCTGAAATTGTACATAATTCTCTTCCAAAGGAAAGGAAATAGCATTTCAATGGTTTTCCTCAGTGTCTCGTTGAGTTATGGTGGTGCACAATTATTCTTGTTAAATTACTCTACCAGATGGAAGGTTACTTTGTATATTTAGCTAATTAAGTTGTAGGGGACTGGAATTATATCCCAAAGCATAAAGAACCTAGCTAAAAGTGAACTTGTTTTAATTCAGTTTCATTGTGAGGGTGCAGTGTCAATGTCTAATTAAGACTTTAAACAGGTGAGGGTTTTCTCCTCACTTAGCTCAACACAGACAGATCCTTTCACACAGTCAACCGTGCCTATAGAAGTTAGACAAACGGGTTTTGAAAGTCCAAACAACTTTGGGCCAATTTTATCTTTGTTTGCCTTCAGTGGAGCTGAAGTGTCTTCCTACTCTTGAGCTGAACTTGGCCCATAGTTCTCATCTGTTAGGAAAGCAAGACATACTGTGTTTTCGTTGCTTTCGTTTTCCTGGCATCCTGTACTCTTATGTTGCTTTTGAACGAATCTAAAGAGTATGCTTCATCAATCTAGACCTATCCAGCCCTCATCTGCTGATGACATTGATGCCCTGTTAAACTGGGGGAGAAAGTGATGGTGTCTCATCATAAATTTCTGAATGTTGGTGAAATATTATGTTATACTTGTTGCCTGAATTATCACTGCTGGACATTTTCCTAGATTAAAATATGTGGGATTTAATCCCCTTATTAACAGATTCCTTCTTGTATGGGACTTGGGGAGCAACATAATCATGAACATGATTATTCTGTAAAAATAAATCATGTATGTAAGGGTCAGATGGTGACCCTGTGAAAGTCTTGACTTTTGGGGTTAGGGGATTACTTCTGGCCCTTCTTCAGTGAAGAAAATATTTTTTCATGTGCAAAATTAGTGATTCTATGGATGTTGGAGGAGAATTTAGGCTGAAGAGTGAGATTTGCTATTATTTGCAGAAAGCATGTTATTATATTCCCATCAGTTCTTCCCAGCTAGAATTGACTGGTGTATATGGTCAGAAGCAGAGGTGGGAATAACCAGTGGAGACCTAACCAGAAGGACTGCCAGTCATGCATGTCTATATTTGGTTATTACTATTCAAATGAGGGATGTCCTCTATTAAATGGCCCATTTCACCTTCTTTCTTCTTTATACCTCCTGAGAACTAATATGTGATTTGGCTCCCATAAGATGAGAATTAATTTTAAAATATCCTTGTTCTTTATGTTTCAAAACAGTATAGTATTATTTTCTTTTTAATCCCCTTTGTATTATTGGAAAAGAATATTAGTTTGCATGGAATACGATTAAGGTGAACGTGGCATAGCAATGATGGTCATGGTTTCAGCAGACTTGACATACAGTGGGGACTTAAGAAGCTCAGTGAGGTCATGGCCTCATTGAGGCCACTATATAGCCCAATGGTGCAGATGCAAGGCATTGCTGGTTTGTGCTAAAGGAATAGAAATTAAGAATTAAATCAAGAATCCTGTTCTTTTGCCTCACAGATTACATGCAGAACAAGTACCAACAGGAAATATATTGAACTGATCAGCTTTTCATTAAAAATATGAAGATCTTTAGTTCTGGCTAAATGCAAGCAATACCCTAATTCTTACATCTGATTCAGTAAATCATTCCTAGAAAGTTAATGCCCGTTTGTACATATAATAAACCATAAATTTTACATTTCATACAGACTGCAGTGAATAACAAGGAAAAGTCAGGTATTTAAAACAGCTTCAGGGAATATTTAATTTTTGGACCTTCTTTAGGAAATCAGTGAAAATTTGCTAATCTTGTTATATAGGCTTCCTTAGCCTGCAGAGAGCTGAAGGGTTGTGAGATCCCCTCTAATCTAATTAGCTCTTTTACCATGTGTTTCACTAAACCTGTTTTTTTATTTAGGGAATGGATATTTACCTTAGTCTGTATAAATAAAGCATTCTACCTTTAACAAAAGTAAAATAAAGCAAAGTACTAAAGGGTTTCACATATGACCAGCAGTCCCCTTAAAGTGAATGGCTGTATAGGAAACAGTTTCAGTGTATGCCTAAAACACATTAGATGATGCAAGTCAGAAAAACAAAGTGTCTGGTGCTCCTGCCTTGTTGAGACCACCCAGTGGTCAGGTCCATGTAGTTTTTGGAAAAGCTTTAGAGGGCATGTGTAAATGGCTTTCAGTATCACGAATCTAATTTAAAACTCTTTCACAAATGGCATTTTAAATCACCAGAATTTAGAAAACATTGAACCTACAGAATTTTACTGTATGCTGGTATCTTCCAGTCTGTCAGGCAGTGGGGAGGATATCCACATGTTCATTGTCCAGTATTGTTTTGTACTGGGATGTGGTCATCTGCAGCAATTGTCAGTCATGTGTGAAAACAGAAACCACTGCTCATCTGGTCCATGCCTAATATATTCAGCTGTGTGAAAGTGGCTGAAACAGTCTGTGGCTGCCTACAGGAAGCCAGAAAAGAAGTCAAAAACGCCATACAGAGCAGAGACTATTTACATGTCTGCAGGAACCATGTGCAGCAGAGGAAAGGCTGAGACCATTAGGTCTCTCAGGACAAACTCATTCACCAGCTCTCCACAAAACACTGAGGAAGCTGGAAGCAGATTTGGTCCCTGACCTGTGTTCTCTGCCTCTCTAGCTTTCTGCCTGCCTTTGGTTGCATTCACAGTTTTGATGAGAAAGCCCAGATTATCTTCTCATCCTTTCTTATGGTACCTAAAGGCATCTTATGCTATTCATTCAGCCTACATCACTGAGGACAAAACTGGGAAGTTTCTCCCTAGCCCATCCCCCTCAGACTAGCTACCGAGGAACCTTAGATATGTCTCTTCTGGCTATTTTCATTGATGCAGTAAGTATAATGTGAGGTTTGACTTCTTGATTTCCACATCCCGGCATGGCATAGGCTGCAGACTGCTTTGTTATTTATGCATATCACCACAGTGACTGGGAGCCCACAGCATGGACCAGGAACTTGTTCTATGCAACAGAGCCAATGAAATGAGAATCTCCTCACAGTATGTTTTCTCCCATTGTGCTCCTCCTAATTGAAGTGAAATCACGACAGGGATCGCAAAGTTTTCTCATTATCTGCATTCAGTATCTTCTTGAAAATTCCCAGTTGCCACAGTATTAGAAAAACTTGACAAAGCATAAGCCACTGGTATGCTGGCAATACCACCATTTTGCTAACCAGTACCATCTCATTGTTTTGTGTTGTACCTCTGATGGTCTGTAGTCGTACATCATTTCTTAGTTCTATAACTTAGACTTCAAACTATCTTTGGCATGGACTGTTTTGGTTGTGTGTTGTAAAGCACATAATGCTTATCTGTGCCTGTGTCTCTAGTTACAATAGTGTTAAAAATAAAGAACTATGTGATGTGAAAAAAGAAGGGATTCCTTGACTATGTATTCCTTTATTGATACTTGCTAGATATAAGGTGGAAGAAAAACAATTGATTACTCATGCATGGAGTATAGCATAGAATATAATCAAATCAATGTAATATGTGACCACAGCTTAAAAAGAAAAAAATAAGACAGGTAAGGAAATAGAAAGTAACAGTGAAGATTTACTTCTAGTTCATGAAGTCTTTGTTTCTTAAGTGTTTCTATGGACTTATTTACAGTAAAGAAGTCCAAGTTATTGTTTCAAAATGATCTTAATGATAACAGCTGGTGCCATGTGCATTAGGGAACAATTTACTTCTCAAGTAAGATCTGAATTTTGACACTGTTGCTCATGCTGTTGTTGAAATCTTTGTAGACAAATTTAGCATCATTTACCTCAGCTGCCCCACAGCTTTTTTGAGCCAGCTTGCCAGTGAGGAAAAGGAAATGCTTTCAGTTTAGAGCCTTTCAAAGTCTGGACAAAAGCTCACTTTCTGTCAGGTTTCCTATATATGGCTTTAGGCTCGAGATGAGGACCTGCTCACTTTGCACCCTATCCCACCCCCCATTTCCTGCCTGGGTTCATTAAATGCTGAGTTGAAGTTGGCACACACTCTTCTGATACAAAAGTAGTACTGTGTTCCAGGAACCATCAAAAAGTAGTGCATTATTATCTTTTGCATTCCCTTCATGCGTATGTCCTCTCCCCATGCACAGAAAGGATTTTTAGCCCTTCTTAAATATCTCTGTGTGCTTAATAAAAGAAGAACATTAAGAAAAAGAAACAGTGAAGCAAAGCCCTATCAAAAAACACCCTAAGCCCCCAGGCTGTATTCTTTAATGCTAGTATCTGCATATTGGTAATATTAAACAAAGTGAAGTATAGCACATAATGACTTCACCAAATCATTTTTCTATCTCTAATGTTTGTCTTTCAGCATCCTGTTTCTCAGGAGAATAGTTTTCTTTCATCTGAGCAGTGATGGCTGTTGTGATGAAATTAATGTGTACCTATATAGAAGCCTATATAGAAGATGAGAAAAATCATTAAAATACTGTCTTTCTTCTTCATCTTGAACCAAAATTCTCAGTTCTGTAGAGATAATTACAAAGCATGCCAAGGATATTACAGGTAACCAATCCTTGGGTTACCTGTGATGTCTTCTGTTGTAGTTTAATACTTTCCTGTATCTTTCATACCTCTTTCCTGCTTACAGTCATTTAAAGGGTACTACCAGTTTATTATTGCCAGCACTGAAAAAAGAAATAACAGTAAGTAATAACAGTAAGACAAAATAAGCCATATTAGTGCAACATCTCATTATTCCAAATTATGCTGCAGTTACATAAACAAAGTCATTTTCAGGCTAGTCTTTCCTGAAATCCACCCAAGTGAATTGTTCAAATGAGTTCAGCTGAATCCTATTAAGATCGATGACATGGACTTTAATGGCCTTCAGAAAAAATAGCTGTGTCTTTTTGTTTTCTTTGCAGCAAAGAGCTCTCAAATAGTATATTTTCCCTTTCTGCGAGTGGGAATTGATTATTACTTGTTCCAAAGTGCTAAATGTAGTAGAAGTGCAAGGAGTTGTGAAAAAAGGAGGCAAGGCTAAAAGTGACCAATTAGACCAATATCAGATCTTTACTTGTTCATAGCAGGATTTTAGATGAATGGCCCTCCCTACCAGCCTGGTGCCATGAGAATGTGCAGTCCTGTTTAAGTGATCTGCTGTGCTCCTGGCCACTTGCTCTTGGTTTTCTCTTGTCTCTGACGTTCTTGCTCCATAGTCAGATAATTCAGTCTGCTATACTTGCAGGCATCTAACCCAGCAAACCCAATCTCATTCAGCACCTCCAGCACTTCAGAGAGGCACTCTTTGCTTTCCTCAGAAAGGGGAGATACAAGATGTATCTTGTATGGGGTAGAATTAATCTGGTTTTGAATCCTGGACCCCAGTGGGTTGCTTGGTGCACAGAAATTCGCCCACATGCATTAATTATGTTGCTGAGTCAGTGTCTTGGTTAGTGATTGTATTACCACATAAAGTGATTGACTACATGAATGTCTTTTCAGTGATTTTGTAGTATTAATGGAGAAAAAAGAGGATAACTCTTGGGGGTTTGTACCTGCATGAGGAAGCTACTCTGCAGCAACCTGATGAGTAAAGCTTTAGCTTCAGAAGTTACTTGGCACTGGCTCTTCATGTGACACTTCTTTTCCACATGGAGTATGCCGTTGGTTGATGAACACAGTCAGCCTTGGCAGTGGATTAATTAAGTTAAGCAAAGGTGCTAATAATGTGGAGCAGAAACACTTAAGAGGGGTGACTCATGAAAAACAGTTATGTTGAGCATTATTCCTCTATAGACCACTTCTAAGAAACACTAGTTAAAAGTATTGAACTAAAAACTCATACGAAATGTAAGGAAGATTAATTACAACAATTCATAAGTCTTTCCAAGTGCCTTCCAGGTACTAGGGGAACAATTTGATTAAAAAAATGAAGTTTGAAAAATACATTTTCATTTTTTGCTCACTTGTTTGCATTTAAGACTTAGAGGATTAAAGTAATTTTGAAATAATCTCATATATGTTCTTTGGGGCAGTCTGTGTGTATATATATGGATTTGCAGTTAAAATTTTAATCTACAGCTCTACCTCTAAAGATGAAAATATTTAATTTTGCCTTTTTAACTATCGGAGGAGACTTGACAATTGTAGATGTGTTCTTACTGCGTTCATGTCGGAGTGCACTGAAGCACATAGGATTGCTGCTGTGCTTCCATACCTGTTGCAGCCACCAGTAATTCTGCTTCAGCTTTGGTTAGGATGGGGTGCAGTGACCTCATCAATCACACACCTCAGACTCAGATAGATGTGAAGAAACCACTTTCCGCTTCTGCATTTTGCCCATTGGAGCACACATCTTCAAATTGGTTTGGTTTATATTCTTAGTGCACCGAAACCTGCATTATTACTGCCAGCCGTTTAGTACCATGTCAGGAACTGGAAGTGTCTCAAGGGACACTTTCAAGAAAACCAGTATTTGAATCAAACACTCTTCAAACTTTGGCTTTGTTTTTTATTGGAAGGTTTATTTTATCATTTGAAAACTATTTTCCATGCCTTTTTCATTTATAAGCAATTATTTCCTTCTCAGATGGCGCATAGATTCAGACATTGACATCAAAGTCTGCTTTCTCTGCTTACATGATTGATTCAGATGCAGAATATGATGAGAACGTGGTAAAAATAGAAAGGCAATCACTGTAACTGATCATGAAACATTCATATAGAATAAAAGCATTTCTCCAGTGAGTGTTGTAGACAATTTGTATCACAGTAGTCTGTCACTGATACAGAAGTATTCTCCTAAATTTTAAGAGTATGGAATAGTATAAATCAAAATAACTGCAAGTGCAAAAGCAGTGAGTGCACCTTTTCTTCCAAACATCGCTGTATCTGATGAGACTTCTGGTAAAAGCATGTAGTATAATCTTAGCCCATTGTTGTATTTTATGTTTCCAATTTCATAGCAAACGGTATCTTAGACAGCAAACAAGTCATCCACTGTTTCGCTAGAACCATTAGTCTTAACGGTGTTAGTAAGTAATAACAAATTTCTTCTTAATATTTTTATTATTAAAGATATATAGCATTGTGCTAGCCTCTGTATCTTGGTTTGAAATGTACGCAAGGCACTTTGAAGGGAGTATTTGCCAAGACTGATGCAGTACGTGACAAAGGCTAGTGCACAACTGCAGGTACTACAGGTTACAGCAGCACTCTGGCAGAGATGCAGCCTCTTTGCTCTCGAGCAAGCATTTCTAACATCGTAATCCCTGAGGAAACAAGTGGTACATCAGGAAAAAGATGTGCAATATTACATTTTGGGCAGGGATTGGAATTAAAAGTGTTCAATTGAATTCCTGCCCCAAAGTGATAAAGAGTAAAATGCTGAAAAGAATGAAGATTTCATTTATTTGTTTTTTCTGCTAACTCTGGCTCCTTGTTTGAGGCTGGGCGTATGTCTGTGCATAAGAGAGAGAACTAGTCCCAGTTTCCAGTTCTGTCTGTTTTGAGATACTGCTTAGCCAAGCCTCAGTTCCAGAAAGGGAAACATAAACAGCTTCTATTCTGCAATTATCTTTCACTAGCTCTTACCAGTCTGTGTGATAGAGGGTTTACTTAGACAAGCAGATAAATGAGTATATGAAACATTTGATCATGCTAAAAATATCACAAAATAAAAAGCACAGCACAGCTTCATCTCTGACCTTCGTATGAAAAGACCTTGTCCTTTTAGAAAACAAAGGTGGAACTTTCCCAAGGTGCATTAAATATAATCCTGGGTTTTCTGGGAATCAGTCCTACTTCTTCATTTTCAGAGTGTATCTTTTTCTGTGTAAATGTACTTAGGACACTGTCATAAATCTAGTTATTCAGTGTATTACTCAGAAAACATTGAAGTTCTGGGCCTAAAATTGCTGACCAAGAAATGTTCTGCCAGCAAGGCTTGTTGTAATTTATATTTCTAAGAGCAATCAAGAGGCAGCAATGGAGGCTTCTCTCTATTTCTGTTACCAGACCATAATCCAATTATAAGGTTCCAATTTCTAAGCTGTATTTCCATCCAAGTTTTCACCTACATGAGAGATAAAAATGATGTAGAATAAAAGTTGCCTTCATCTCTAGTTAATATTTATGATATTAGCAATAATTAATGGGTAACTTCGAAGTTGAAATGGAATCAGAAAAAAACTGGGATCTGAAGCTTTTTAGCTCTCTTCCTCTCTTTCCCAGCCTCCAGTCTAATATGGAGTTGTATAAGGAACAGCAGGGTGGCTGGGGAGAATGGGTGGTAAAGTCAGATGTGAGAGTCAGTGGCAACTGACATAAAGCAGTAAGTTGATTTGCAATCATTTATTCTTTTTTTTTTCATTTCCAGCTTCAGAGCCCAATTTGAAGGTACGTTCAAGGTTAAAACAAAAGGTGACAGAAAGAAGAAGCAGCCCTCTACTCAGGAGGAAGGATGGAAACGTCGGTTCATTCAAGAAGCGACTCTTTGAGGTGACAGGTAATTAAGAATTGAGAAATTTTGTATCAGCTGCAAGTGCTCATGGAACAATAGTGGTATTTTGGAATTGAAACTGTTTGCTAAAGAAAAGGTTATGTCTTTTTTTTCTGCTGAGAAAAAAAAAAGAATGATGGTGTATGAATAACTTGTAATCTACAACTTTCTACCATTTACTAAAAAGTATCGTACATTTGAAAACCATACTTTCAAACCAACTTGGAAAACAGTACCTTACAATAGCAAGTACAAGAACAAATAGATGGTAGATTGTTGGTAGCAAGGGACATCAAAGGAGAAAACAAAATTTGCCTCTTCCCTTAACTTGCATCTTCTCTACATGGACGACATTTTGGGTCTCGCATCTTCAACTTTCCATCTCCCATGGAAACTCCAGATGCTAATAGCAATCACAAAAATACTGTCTGCTGTTAGGACGTTTTGGAGTTCTGTATTTGGCCCTATCCCTCTAGTTTCTCTTGTTTGAAAAATGTCAAGTTTAGTTGGTTTCAATATAAGGGCTCACTAAGTTTTTTTGAGAAGAAAGAGTTGAAAAGTTTAAATATTCAATGACATATAGTTCATCATAGTAGAGAGTAAGTATTCTTAGTAATTCAAAGGGAATTTTTAGCATGTAAGAATACAGAATTATGCATGTGGGTGGGATTAAAAGGGGAAAAAAGGCAAAGTAAAAGTCTTCATCGAGTAATACTAATTTACAGTATTTTTCCTGCCCTTGAACTTAAAAAGTGACAAGGTGAGTGAGCCGTGGATGCTAAGGCTTTCTCTCACGTATTTGATATTGGGTAGTGGTAATTTTTTCCTGTATTTTGCAGAATTGCACCCAATTTCCTAAACAGCTGTAGTCCTCTCATTTTTAGTCCTTAGGATTAATATGCTGCCAAGGCCTTACCTGTAGGTTTGAAAGAAAAGAGCATTTACAGTGTTTGGTCTCATTCTGACATT
>JBCJKH010011233.1:0-14977 GCA_039877255.1 Loriculus beryllinus | reverse complement strand
CTTTGACTCTGCATCTTTGTTAGCTTCATAGCTTGTTCAAGTGGTGTTACAATCAGGCCATAAGTGTATGTAACCAAGTGCTACTGGTCTGTCAGACATGTATCTGAATTCTCTTGGCATATCAGAATTATGTGATTCACATCAGTGTCCTCATACATGCAGTTCTTGTGACAACTTTCTACAGTATGTCATGTGTAGAACTCTGACATGGATGTGAATGTAAGTGTGAAAGCAACTAAATAAGATAATTTCCCTATAAATTATTTCCAGATCAGAATTTTTTACACCTAATTTATTATTTCAATTTGCTGAAACACAAGATTCTTGTTTTCCACTTCCTTAGTTTTAGCTGATTTCTATGTATTTTGTACACTCACAAGGTATAAAATGAAACACTTATCCCAGGAGGTTTATTCTGCAGCCATTGAAAGAGCAGAATCCTCAAACTAAATGTGTCCTCTTCCTAGCTCTGACATAATTCGAAGCCTTACAGACTGCTGTTGTCTTTATTGATACCAGCAACATGACATTTTGCATCTTTCATAATCAAAATTTCCCTGATCAAACATTTCTGGTCAAAGCCTTTTCCTCCTTTTTTTTTCTTTTTTTTTTTTCTTTTTATTCCTTTAACTGAAAAAAACCCGTTATTTAGATGCCTAACTATACAGAAAGTGCCATTGAATTTTTAAAACAGAGAAGAAAGAATAAATCTGTGTTTCTTCTATAAAAGCTAGTGATAATATGATGCAAGAGTTTTACCTGACAATTAGATTAGCTGCATATGAATTCACTTCAGTAAACTGAAGTCAGCTCTGGTAGGAAAGAGTAGCAGGTCCAAGAAACAGCTAGAAAATCTCCTGGTCATTTCAGACACAGTGGGGATATATTTTTTCATGTAAACTGAGGCAGAAAGAGTGAAGAAGCAAACAAGTAGCTATAGAATATTTACTGCCACATTTAGATACTAATTATTTGACCTTTTTAAGTGCTTTAATTTGAAAGCTATTCCACTGAAATAGGCTTGCTTCTACTAATGCTGTGCTCTTCCATCTTTAACCTTGTTAACTGTTTACATTACATAAATTAATTGATATCAGAGTAGGATTACAATGACTCAATACAACAGCATACAACAAAATCATCCTCTCCCCCCTTATATTAGACAGAACTCAGGAGATTTTAAAATCAAGATAACATAGGGCCTTTCAAATGCTATTTCAAGATTTTTGTATGCTGTGCCAAAGATGTAGTGAAAGTGGTATATATTTTGCCATTGTTACTTGTGTATTTAATGATTACTCCACAATGGCCTCATCCACTTTCTAAAAAGAAAGAGGATGGCAGTAGGCCACATGAATTGATGATGTGTTATCATGACCTTTGCAAGCCTGCTATCTCTCATTGTGATCTCTTACAGAGGCAGGATTCTTTGCAATTAAAAGGAAAATGCTTTCTGTTCTTTTTACTCATTGCAAGTTCTATGCCTGAATCTCTGCCTGATACTGAGTACCATACCATCTTTGTGGGAAAAACAAATACTAAATTCTTCCTTTATGAATCAGACAGATCAGAAGGGGAAAAAGACCAAAAGTATCTTTCCTTGTTAGCTCTGTAAAAGAAAAAGCAAAAGAAATGGAAGATGAATTAAAAATCTTTTAAAGTAAATAAATGGATTCTTTTCAAGAGACAAAAAACTCCAAGCCTGTGCCGTTCAAAGTATACAATTAATCAAGTGTTCCTTTCCTAGTGTGAAATTCAGGTATGCTTAATCTGCTTTTCAGAATCCTCGGTCAGTAGCAGCTCCCCTGGATCAGGTCCTAGTTCCCCGAGCAATGGTCCCACCAGCAGTATAACAGAAAATGAAAACTCAGTTTTGCCATCTAACATTCAAGCTGAGGTAAGACTCTTTATTTGGTATAGATAATTTCTCAGGTTTCTAGACTGGAGAGATTTGAAACTTCAATTTGATCATGTTCACTGGCAGAGTAATTGCAGAAGTCATAATTATCAGGGATACCAGGACACTGCAGGCTGACATCAGATTATGTTGTATACAAGATACATCTTCATAAATGAGATGCATGTTCAAGAGGCTGGCATGTATGAGATGCATGTTCAGGATACCCTTCAGGAAGAAAATTGCAAACACAGGCAGTAGCAATGCTACTGGAAGAGGGAGAGTGAGCTGTGGAAGGAACTTGGAAGTATCTGTTGCAGAACATTATCTTTTAGGATAACCCCAAGAGGTGCACAGTGTTGAACACTGATGATGAGCTTTCACATGCAAAAAGGTGATTTAGGCATTGGTGACCCTAACACACACAAGTTAAGGGTGATCTCAGGTTCAGATGGATTCTGAAATAGATTTGCTTAATTACAGTATCGGAGTTAGGTGACTAAATCCTTTTTCATATCGGCCTTTTATTTTACTGTACCTCAGTATCCTTATCAGGGCCAGTACTGACATGCCGGGAGTCTTGGATACTTGTTTTTTGTGAAGATTGTACATGGAAGGAATCTGAACTACCCCATATTCTGTTTCATACATATGTGCCTATCACAACAGGAATGCAGATGGTAAATCAATTGTGATAAACCTCATTTAGCATAGATGACATGTCTAAGTCAATGCTTTCCTTGGCAATATTGTAAAGAGACAGTAAACACAACTAAGAGAGAATCAAATTCCACAATATTCCGTATTCATATACTTACAGGAATTCACGCTTTGGTGGAAAAGTTTTCTAGTAATTGTTGGTTTTTACAATGTATGTTAGTAAAATTGCATTAGAAAATGTGATTTAATAGATTTTAGCTAATGGAGCTGTTTCTCCAGGTCAGTGGCAGGACATCACCTCAAAAAAACCTGGAATGGGCAGTTCAAGCTCCAGCAGTGACTTTTCCCCATAATGAATTAATTGTGTGTGTGAACTATGATCCAGGGGGCAGGTGGGTGACCTCTGCACACTGATTAGTAGCCTCTCTCTGGCCCGTAACCAAAAACAAAAAAAAACTGTATTGATGGCTAACATGTGGCCTTGCATCTTAGCCCCCTGTATGTGATTGCAAAGAAATTTAAGTGATGCAGAGTAAGATCCACCATTTGGATTAGATAGGATCCTAGTTCAGTGGAGCTAAATGGTACATTTTAGTATTGGGATTGCTTTAGATAGAAATTTGCGATATGTGGGTGTTAGGGCTCTGTTAAACAGGAAATCTTGTCCAACTGGATTGTTTATTGACTTGAAGATACTACAAAATGCAAAGGGAATAACGTCTCAGACTGATGTACGGTGCTCGTTAGTTTCTGGACATTTTTCCACAATGTGGAACCACCATCAGAAATGCACACAATCTGATCAGGCTGGCAGTTTGTCTTTGGGGAGGTTTGGAAAGGTTGTAGTAGCAACCATCAGCATTATATTCTGCTTGTTAGTAGAACACCACATCGCATGTAATTTGCCATTACTGTGCCAGACATCAGAAGTTACAGTCCCACCATGCAATCACAGATACTCAAATGAGCCTTAAAAGTTCCTTTAGAAGTTGAGCTCTACTTGCTGGCACTGATCACTTAACTTGCTGGAAGTGTGCTAAGAAGCTGAAACTACAGAAGTCTATTTCTGAATCTAGTGGGGGATTTCTTTACCTCTCTGGTTACTTGACTCTTAATACTGTCATACTGTGGGCTGAAACATTTTTCCGTAAATCTCAGTTTCGGTGCATTTTGATTTCAGCAGGATTTTCTATGGTAGTTTAACAGGAGCCAAACTCCTACATATCCTTTTCTACTTTTAGCATTAGCTGCTAGCTCTCAAAGGCTGTATATCTAATCAATTTTTCATCAGATGCACCAAGTATAGATGTTTCTAATAATAGGATAAGTGTTCCAAAATATCACTTGGTTTGCTGTAATCCTGCATGACTCACTTTGCTGTTGTTTCATAATTGTTGTTGTGGCATTTGCAGTAAGTGTTGTGTTCATATCTGAGTGGGTGGATAGCTGTGGTTTTCATGGCACCAAATAAAACGCTTTTTGCTGGGGGAAAACAGGTTGCTATGACAGAGGGCCATTTACCAGTAAAACGTGAGTCAGTACCATAAATGATCACCCTCTAGTGCATGAACAGAATTAGGGCGTTATCAGTAATGAAACAGATTTTTAAAGTATTTTTGCCATATCCATTTGAATAGTGAGATTTTAAGTGGCTTACCCTCCAGAGCAGACAGTCTGGTGGGCAGGCATTTACATTTTTTTTGAATGAACAAAGGTGCACTGCAAATGCTACATTTTTGCAGATAATCTTTTACTATCACAGCTCCCTTAATGGTACTTTCAGTGCCATTTGTTAAAACACTGGTCTCATTATATGAAACTTGAAAGTTAAGCTTCAGATTTTAATTGCACCTTATAAATAAAATGCTGGTTTTACTAGGCCCAGTTGTCTCCAGTATCATCAAGGTTCACCACAGTAGCTATTTGTCTCTTGTAGCATGCCGTACACTCAGAGGTCACCTGCTGTGCCGGGGCTAAATCGTACGTGCATGAGAAACGCAAGCAGGATTGAGCCCCCGCACAGCACGTCCCTGGAGTTCAGAGGGACAACCTGCCTTAGTCATGTGAAATGATTAATTTTAGCACTCGTGGCCTGGTCAAAAGCCATTGGAGGCAATGGAAAGTTTCCAGTTGATGTAAGTGGGCTTCAGATAATTTTTCTTTCTTTCAGTTGTGCTTTGGAGAGCAGCATTTCCTATAATATCACCTGATTATACAGGAAATAAAAAATGACATGCATGGCAGATAAACACGTACTGGATTTGTGCAGCCCCACAGCACTATGTTTCTAATAGTCAGCTCCTTGAAGTGATCTTTGCAAGTAGCCAGTGCAAAAAAATGCGTAGGTTTCTGACCAGCTGAGGTTTGCTTCAAGTGCATGTGAAGAGAATCTCATTAATTAAAGTAAAAACCCACAACACCCCAAAAGACTTAAGAATTAAGAGTATAACTGTAAGCATTCAAAGCTATGACAACCTTACTGTAGCTCCATAATTGAGAAGTATGAAAGACATTTCCTCTTCCCTTCTGATGTATATGTGCATATAGACATGCACACCTGACACAGGTGTTCCTGCTTCTCAGAAGGTCCCAGTATAGCACAACAGAGGTACAATAACTAATTGTAATTATTTAATTATCATAATGCACTACTACATTTAGTTATTGTACTCTATTTTAAGAAAAGGGTAACTGTTGACAGACTGTTTTAAGGGTCGGGAAGCAGGATCCACGTACGCAGCAAGTGAGCATAAAGGAGCAAGTAGGGCAAGTTGCTCTTTGGGGTGATTTAGGTGCCAGTCCAAACAGTCAAGTCTGCATGTAAGGTGAGGACTGTAGCTCAGCCATTGTGTTGCCAAATGGCACTACTGGCAACTCCACCTTTTGCCACCATTTCAAAATATTCCCAGCTGTGTAAAAAGAGAAGTGGCTGCTGGGGTTAAGCAGCTCTGCCTCAGCATATGCAGGACCCTGATTTATGCAGGTGGGCTACCGAGCTTATTTTGAGAGATGAGGTTTAACTTATGCTTAGGCTAATATTACCTGAAAATATTTTTTTTAATAGTTACCAGAATGAAAATGACTGATTATTGGCAATATTAGAAATTGGATAAAATGTTCTAACTAATAAACTCCTGTTTTCAACATCAAACTCCCATGGTTCTGCCTTATTAAACGATTGTGCCTGACCTTAATGTGGGAATGTGTTTTCCTGCTATACTTCCTGTCACTGTTTGTTAATTCAGATCTTAGAAGGTAATAGTGACATACTGAAAACCAAAAAGGTAACATGGATGTTGAAGTGGCTTTGTGTAGATGCTGCAGTTGCTACAAATCTGTTTATATTCTAGGAGACATACGAGCTTCTGCAGTGTCCTTTTGCAGTTAAATCTTTATAGTCTCCCTCAATAATATCTCCATAGTCTCGACGTGGTTTTATTCATGGTCAAAGGGGGATGTTATCAAGGCAAGATACTGTTAGCCAGGAATTAATGTAATACACAAGTGAAGCTTCTTTGTTTCGTGTGCTATCTGTTGACATTCCCTAGGTACCAAAAGAAAATTACAGAAATAGACTTCTACTGTTATTGTCTCAGTGATAGGTCGTATCTCCAAACAAACTGTATGAGGAAGGTTATGTTTTGGAATAACATCCTGTGTTTTTGTGCTTAACCACTTTTCATTGATGGTCTGAAGTTGCATTGTATTAGCACAGAGTATTTTACAGAGTTAATTGATATTGCAGGTTTGTCCAGGGGAAAATCTACAGCTCCCCACAACATGCTTGACAAGTTATTATATTTACTTTAGTCAAAGCCCGAGTGTGCAGTATCCCTCTTGGAGGTGGTCTATTATTGGAGTCCCATATGCTTTTTGTTTGGGAAGAAAGCAGTCACTGTGTCATACTGTTACACAGGGTATTCTTTTTCAAGGATGT
This sequence comes from Loriculus beryllinus, assembly GCA_039877255.1. NCBI lineage: Eukaryota > Metazoa > Chordata > Aves > Psittaciformes > Psittacidae > Loriculus > Loriculus beryllinus. The sequence continues at coordinate 8,483 of JBCJKH010011233.1, read as the reverse complement.
TGTTCCCTTGGGGACCATATCATGCCAGAGTTCCTAAGTCTAATAAGACCTTTGTAGCTCTTATTGTGTTAAAGTTCTGGGAGGGAAGCAAGAGTTAAACAGAAAATGTAATTCAAGGAACTATACTAGACCACATGTTGAAAAACATGACTGTTCAAGCAGAAAGGCAAAGGCTTCAAAAAGATTCCTGTTGTGGCAGTGTAACTTTTTGTTTCTTCCCAATGAATATCGAATGGAAAGACAGAGGATGATCTTTGTAGAATGTCTGGTTTTACTTGACAGTAATTAGAAATACATCAGCAATTCCATGTCATTGAAAATTATATCACAAGGCTTCAAAAGAAGTGTTAAAGATTTTAATTTGGAGGGAATTAGGAAGGCTATGATGGGTATCCCACCACTGGAGAATGATAGGATGCTGGGTTTGTATGCATGCATAGAGAAAGAGGGAGACAGTATATTTTTTAAATGGTAGATGTGGCAATCTGCCTCACTTTCTACCCCAAATTCCCATGTCAATGGATGTAAATATTGTGCCTGAAATTTCCCCATATAGTAGTCTGGGTAAGAAATAACTTGGGTTAGGTAGAAACATTTCATACCTTACAACCAAATTTATAGCGACCACAGTAAAGTTATAATACATGTACATATGTGACACCTTTCATTCTGCTAGATATGCTCCTTAATTTGTTGGCAAAATTCCCACTGAGTTTTTAGTAGTGAAAGTGCAGGTGATGAGAAAAACCTCGTTTAGCTGATGAGAATAGAAGATCTAGGAATCTCCAAGATTTCCTTTGTTGCATGGAAACTTGATTTACTAACCAAGGAATAATCCATGACTATGTCTGTTGCTTTCTTAAGAAAAGAAATATCAACAGCCTTTTCTCAGGGATACTTTTCTTTATCTGGCACCCCATTGAGATGCAAACCAACGCATGGTACATAACTGGCTTTCAATGTAGCAAAATGACAAGGATGAAATAACCAAGATAAAAAAGTTGGCGATGATACTTCAGTTGTTTTTCCACTTTATTCTAGCATCTGGCTTCACAGCAACGGCTTTTGATACAGGATGAATCAGTGAACTTGCTGAGTTTGTACACATCCCCTTCTTTGCCCAACATTACCTTGGGACTTCCAGCAGTGCAACCTCAAATCAGTGTAAGTGACCAGCCTCAAGCCTTGTGTCCGTTTTTGCTTCCAGAAAACCTGCTTTCTGACTATTCTCTTTTTTTTATTTTTTTTATTTTAGCATTTTGGAACATAGGCAATTCACAGTAGGAACCAAACTTCTCTTTGCATTGCACAATGTCTGAACATTTAAGGGCACATCTTGAAAGCAGTAATAATTCTTAATCGTAAATAAGTGCCAGTGAGGAGCTTATCTAAGTACGGGCCACATGAGTTGCATTTATGGCTGCAAATCAGATAACAGATTTCAGACATGGTGAGAAGTATATGAGGAGATCATTTACTATAAAAGTTCAAATTATATGATTGCCCTTACCTGCTAGAGTACAGCACCTGTAACTTTTTATGAGATTCCAGTAGCAATCTCATGTGGGATGGAGCATAGTAGGGGAGGAATCTAATATTCCTGCAGCTGGGTTTGTTATTTGAGTTGTGTGCCGTCAATCAGGTAAATAAAATCAGTGATATGTGAACAACACTTAGTATTTTAATAACAAGTTCTATTCATGTGCCCTATGTTCAGTCTGCAGCAATTTAATGTGTTATGTATGAAAACACAGACATGGTATGCTGATAGATAAGGATCCTTAGATCTAGACCAAGTTACAGTAAACTATACGTGAAATCTGAGGGTCAGAAGAATATGTGAAAATTTTTACCTCTGGTCAGAACTTCCATTTTCTGATTTCTAGCAAAAATGGTAAAGTATTGATAGAAGTTATATGGTTGTTCTATGCAATGAAGTATAAATTCTGAAGAAATTTTAGCCAGTTAAATTTTGTAGAGAGTAAATTGGTAACTCCTATAAAAATACGAGAGCTGCAAGTACAGCTTTCCATGGTGCAAAAAAAATTAAATCTATACAGTCCACTGTGGTTTATAGCAAATGCTACTTAATTTCTGTGCTGAATGTAGTTTCAAGTCAAAGTTTCATGTTATTTTATGGCTTTTTCAGTACATTTACTGTTCTCACCAGTAATATATTGCTGCAATCCCGTATTTTAACATCAGATATAGAACTTTGCAAAGAAAGTTTCATAAGCTTTAAATCAGTTCTCTAGAAGCCTTTCATAAGATTTTTATAAGCAAATTATTGTTTATTGGAAAAACTGAACTGACCGTGAAAAGTGGTCCTTACTTTTCCAGACAATATCATCAAAAATTTCTTAGCTATTTCACAAAAAGTGTAACTAGCTTCAAAGTAATTTTATGACATTAAAATTGAAATGAAAATATGTTTAATTTGCTCACTTAAATCATATGAGCCTTTGATGTGGCCAGCCAGCACCAAATATTACTTTTGGCATTAGGAAAAACAAAGGAGTTGATTTATGCAAGTAATGGTTATTTCTGTTACCAGAATAAGCAAATTGAATGTAAAGTTTACTTTGGTGCTTATCTTTCAGGGAAGGGTGATAGCAGAGTGTGAAGTAAGCATGCACCCAAAAAATAATTAGTGAAAAGCTTAGTTTGCCTTATTAGAATTGGTGGAATTTAGATTGTCAGAGATATTGGTTTTACCGTAACATACCATAGGTGGTTATCTGCAACCCACAACATGCTTATATCTGTTAGGTTATTATTTTGGCTGTACAAATTGTTATTCTGCTTTAGCTGCTTTTTTAAGATGTATGTATTTTTTTTAACTAGACAAAGAACAAAGGAATATAAAGTACATTTGCAGTGCTGAAGGGCCAAAACTTCCAAAAGCTTTAAATCCAATAACTCTGCAATTTATAAGGGCACTTCAAAATGCCACACACATGCAACAGCTCTTGACGGTTCTGTAGATGAGAGTTTTTAACTCTACAAATTTACTTTGCAAAGGGTAAAACTTACATTTGTGCTGTCCTTCAGGGAGTCAGGGAGTGCTCCAGGAAAAGTAATAGCTTCCCACTACTACAGGTAATTATTTTGTTTTGCTAATTGGCTTGCTGTCTGATGGAAAGTTATGTGAAAAAACAAGCTTTGCCTCATCCAAATTCAATGGAAACTATTTCCTCTGATTCCCTGTTTTCCTGTGCAGGAGGCTGTGGGAAGGTCTTCAGGAATTTTAAGGATAGGTCCTGTCTTTTCATTAATAACGTTCTAACTGCTTTGGCTTTTACTACTGATTTTTTCCAAGTGGTTTCATTGCCCAGTTTCTCAGTGTTGCATTTAACTTGCATGTTCTTCCTCCCTTTTCATCTCGCAGTCACAGTGTAAGATAGGGATGTTAACCTTTTCCTCTGTATGTATTCATAAAGTATGACATAAGACCATCTAATCAAGCAGAGATAAACATGGCCAGATCTATGAATAGCAGTTACCAGTGCCCTTGTTCTTTGACAGGCTTCATCATCATTCAAAGAAAAGCAGAAGGGGGAGACCCAGTTGCTCAGACAAGGAGTGGCCTTGGCTGGACAGTATGGGGGGAGCATTCCTCCATCCTCAACTCATCCTCACGTTGCTTTGGAGGGAAAGCCAAATAGCAGCCACCAGGCTCTCTTGCAGCATCTGTTACTGAAAGAACAAATGAGACAGCAAAAACTTCTTGTGACTGGTAATGATCAAGACTTCAACACAATAATTATCTAAGATGTTTTTAATGACATTTGTATTCACATTAGGTGCGATAACGGAGATATTAAACATCCTAACCATTGGGAAAAGTGGAAGGGTGGGAGAAAAAAAGGCAACCTCTTTGCTTTCCCCCGTAGTGGTTCTGCTGCAGTCTGTTAGCCTGAAAGAACTGAGTGATCACAGGAAAAAGAAAATGATTACTTCATCACATTCTTTTGTAGCTGCTGAACTTCCCAGCATGGTGAGGCACGTGGTACACGTCCCACTGCATCAGTGTTGATGCTAGGTTCTGCAATATACACCCCTCTTCTCACTGAAAGCTCTCTCCTATTAGAGCTATGTTGTTTTTCACATTGGAGTGAAATGTCCCTGTTTTGCAGGAGCGGTTCCTCTTCATCCACAGTCTCCATTAGCAGCAAAGGAGAGAGTCTCACCTGGCATACGAGCTGCCCACAGACTGCCTCGTCACAGGCCACTGAATCGAACCCAGTCAGCCCCTCTTCCTCAGAGTACTTTGGCTCAGCTGGTTATCCAGCAGCAACATCAACAATTTTTGGAGAAGCAGAAACAGTACCAGCAGCAGATCCACATGAATAAGGTGAGTCCCCAAAGTAAGGAATTTCCAGTGAATGTAAAGGTTGAAAACTTATAAGGGAGTTTAGGTATTGCTGCCACATGGTCATGGAAGATAGACAGGTTCTTGCATGGTTATCTTGTTTATGAACAGTTGGTATATACATTTATATAGATCTTCATTTTCAGCTTCTGAAATATGCTACAAAGGTAATTTTCATTTTGACGTCAACAAGAATACAGCTCAACAAAATAGTGTTCTGAGCATCTTACAGATTTAAATTACATGTGGTTTCCTGTTGAATGGTAAGTGATACCTTAAAGATTATTAAATTTCTATCCAACTTTTTTATGTGCACTGTTGAGTTTCAGCAATTACTCGTTTCAGCTGCCTTTCAATTGTATTTTAAGCTTCCTCATTATAGACTGTTATGTGCAGTAAGTATATAACTCATCTAAACACAACCAGCTGATTAAATTTATCTTTTTTATCAGCTTTTATCAAACCAACTTTTTCTCTGTAAGTCAATTAGTAACATGAAAGTTTATTATCTATATGGTGCTATAAATTTCCCATATAAGGATAAAGAGAAGAATGTGCTGTTGTTAACATCTGATACAGAATTAATTTGTGCCCCTCTTTCTGTACAGGCTAACACCTTATTATGGGGAGGGAGGGGGGAGAACAGAAGGAACCATGCATTAATAAACAAAGAGCAGCAGAATCTAAATAACTTTATGAGAAGCTAATGCTTCTGCAACTAATGTGATGCTGTTCCCTGCTCTAAAATGAAGATAGGCAACTAATTTAATGCTTTCATCTAAAGAATGTTTTTCTGCACTTACTACATAGCTTTCCAAAATTTATTTGCTGGAGCTCCACTAGTAATTCAGAGATATTAATCATTCATCTTCAGTTGTCTTCTTTTATTTGAGGATTACATAATAACTAAATATAAGAGGCAATGGCAAAGAAGGATTAAAAGCAGCGTTCAGCCCTAGTACCTAAGAAAAAGGAAAGGAAAAAAAAAATCAATCCACCTTACTGGGTGAACTTCCCAGGGGGTACTGATTCTTTGGAATCTAGTAAGAATTCCCAACAAAATTAGAAACAAACCTAGAGTTTAAGTACATAGTTTGTACAGTGGTTTGGTTATTAAATCTTGTCTTAATTAGGAAAAATGAAGACCAGAAAACTTCAAAGTTCAGAGCTGATCCTTGCATGTTAACCCCTCTCAGCTTGGGTGTTTTGATTACTCAACTAGGACTCCAGTTGGCTTTTCTTTGAGTATGCATTCCATATGTTTAATCAAGATGGCATATGTATATCTCATAGCCTCAGGTTTTGAAAATATTTCACCTGCCCTCAATTGTCTGAAGAGAAAAGAATTTTTACCAGTAAAGTAAATCCCAGTCTGTTTGTGTGTATTTGCTAGAAACCAATCAGTTCATGCATTCCTCACGAAGAACCCCACTGACATTTTTTGCTAGACAGTATGCTTTTTTGACACAAATTCTACTAAAGCATTTGGAGATATTTGCTTTCCATATAGCTACATTTGCCCTGAATGTCAAAATTAAACTTGAGTCACGTAAACATATTCCTAGCCACACAGGACTAGGAATGCATTGCACCTCACAAGAGATAGCCTGGCCAAGGAAGTAAAAAGGCTGCAGTTGGTTTGGGATAATGCTTGTTTTAGTAATTTATTTTTTTTTTCCCTCAGTTAAATGTAATGAAAATGTATGTTAAGAAGCATAACTCCCTCTCATACTTGAAATACGCTTTCAGTTTCACATGGTTATATGCAATGAAGAGGTAAAACAAATCCTTCTTGTAAAACTTAGTGAACAAATTTTTATTCTCTACAGTATAGGCTATACACGTATGCAGATAGTAGAAATTTAGATTTATCCTTGGTAGCTTCTCAGTCTCCTTTATCCCTACTCCCAGAGCCGCTAGCCTTCACCAGGAGCACAGCAACTCATCAGAGCAGCAAGCACCTAAAGAGGAATAGGGTCATGGTGCAGCCAAAGAAGCAGTGTATGCTTATATGTATACATATATCAGAGTATGAGGGGGGGTTATCAAACTTTAGAGTTTGCAGCATTTAGTTTCTTCTACAGCACCTTTTACAGAAGAACCATTCTGATGAATAGCACTGAAAAATTACAGTGCTGTAATTATGTATCTGTCCTCTGCAAGTATACAGAAAGCCAGGGGGCTTTATTATATACTTAATAAGGAAACTTGATTTTTAAAACCTGGAATTTAAGGGTAGCCCACAGATGAGAGAGTGAGAAAAGATCAAATCATGGAGCAGATTTTAAGTACTACATTTAAAGGTATATTCTTTAACTCTTTAACTTAAAAGTTCAGATTGAACACTTGTGCCTACATAAGGTTTATGAAGTCCTACAGCATGGTGGAGTATACCTTGTTCTATCTTAAAACTGTCCTCTATTCACAGTTGAAGTTATTTGTTCATTACATAATTTGCATGGCTTTACAATCAAACTTAACTCTGCAAAGCAGAGTTTCTTGAACCTTAAACCAGCAGATATTCTAGACCATGTAGCAAAGCAACCCAGTGTCTTCTCGTTTCTTAGGATAAGTTTGGGCATGTGTCAAGTAAATGCATACATTTGCATTTTCTGTTAGTCTCTCCTACTCTTCTGTTGTTAGGGTATATCATGAAATCTGCACAGAGGTGTAATTTCCTCCTTTTCCTATAAAAAATATAGGTGGGTTTTTCCCTATATTTATTCCTTTTTTTCCTATAAAAAATATAGGTGGGGTTTTTTTAATAAGGCATATTCAAACATTCTCTTAAATTTTTTGTGTGAAATGCTACAACCATTTTAAGCTGACAAGACTATGAAATGCCAGTTGATCAAGAGCTTAGAACAAGTTAGTATCTTCTTTTTCTTTTCAATTTCTCTTTCCTTTCTTCCTTATGGCTAGGACTTTGAGTAATTAAGACTTTAATATAGTTCAGCTGAACCCAGTATTTGAATGTTTACCCTGAAATAACATGATATGGCATGCGCCAGCACTCCCTGAAAACTCTTCTTGGTCAGATCATTTGGGCAGGCATATAGGTGTATCTTTCTGTAACAACAAAAAGAGGAAGAGACCCAAGTTTTTCTCCACCCCATTGGTCTTGTATTTCTCTTGTATTAAAAAAACCCATTTATTTTCTTTAAGAAAATAATACATTTTGGCAGCAAGACAGTGCTGCTATGAGGGTGATAACAAGCAAAATCTAACATAGGTCAGAGGTAAAGAATTCCCCTGGATTATTTCCATTCTAAAAAGAAACAAATCATTTCCAAGAGGTGTGCCTCTGTCCTTAATAACAAAGAAAAGATCCCCTATGGATTATTTCTGGTCAGCTGTCAGATGCCAGGCTTTTGATGTGGGAAATGGTATACCTCTCCACTGAAGTCTGGCATTTATACCTGCGGGATCTAGTATGCTGACCTTCTGAAAACATTCTGCAAATGTTCACATCCCATCCAAAAGTGGGTAGAAACCCTCATTCCAGCTTTCTGGGGAAAAAAATATTAATGAATGTGAAGTAACCTGAACTCCGCTTGTCTTAAGGAAGATCGGCTTTGCCGTTGTCAGCTTTAATATACTTATGTCCAAATGACAGCTTATTTCCTTATAAGGCCCTTTGATCACCATTGCAGATCTTCATTTTACTCAATAAAGGGAGTCCGAAGTCTGAACCCTCTGGTTAAAATTATTGCAGTCAGGTAGCAAAAGACCACTACTACAATAAAAACCTTAAATTCTTGATGTTATTTGTGTATCTTTGTATCTAGAAAGCCTTGACCCTGACATTTGCAGAAAAAAAGGGTACTTTTGATGTAAATAATATAAGTGCAAATCCCTTAGCATATGTCTGTGTTCAAGAAAATCTCAGACATCATAATGTGAAGAGTAAGTGAACAAACCCCTCTGTCTTTTAAGGTCATTTTTTGTAATGTATGATGAATATAGGCCTGCCTCCACTGAAGCTAAAGTAGCACTGTCTTCACTTGACCAAGATTTTATTTGCTCAGTGTAGGAAACCTACATATGTTCTTCAAATAATCTGTTCATAGAATTTTGACAATTTGGTTTTAATGGTAAAATCCTTCTTTGT
>JBCJKH010011232.1:6354-19053 GCA_039877255.1 Loriculus beryllinus | reverse complement strand
CCCCTGTGTCCAACCTGGCCTTGAACACTGCCAGGGATGGGGCAGCCACAGCTTCTCTGGGCACCCTGTGCCAGGGCATGCATGCAGCCTTTGCTAGCATTGGGTGGAAAGTGAAAGCAGGAGAGGCAATGGGTTAAAGAAGGAAAATTCCAACGAGATATTGGGAAACTTTTTTTTCCACAGTGAGTGCTGTCAAAGACTGGCACAGGGGCCCCACAAGTTGTGAAACTCCATCCTTGGAGATACTTGTGCCTCAATCAGCCAATGCCTGAGCAGCCTGACCTAAAATCGGCCCTGTTTGAAAGTGGGGTTGGACCAGAGATCTCCACAGGCCCCTTGCAACCTAAAATGATTCTAGGAATTATTTTGCTCCTTTATGATGTGTGTCCATCCTAAAATGAATTACAGGTACAGCAGAACTGGACTTACACCTGAAGTTAGAAAGGCTCAAACTGAGTCTAAGCCTACAGATAAGAATATGAATTTTCAGGTCACTTGCCCTAAATGCATATAGCCACATCAGCACTGAGCAAACATGAGCCTGATCCAAACAACTCCCAGTTTTCCATAGGAACCTTATCAAAATGAACGGGCATAGAATCTTGCCTGCTGCGCATGGGGGCTTCTGAAAAGAGAGCACTGCAGACTCTCTTTGCACCTGCTGAACATCTCTTGCATGCTTCTGAAATCAGGTCTCACACTAAGTGTCAGCTATCAGCACCACGAGCACGTGAGCAGAGGTGGCAAACTCAATTAATGCCCTTTTGTCACCATAAGACTTTTGGGAGGATACTTTGTTACCCGTTTCTCTCTTTTCTAAGTGAGGAAGGCTTTTCTCATGAAGAAAGTAGACATAAACCAATCTCCCTTCTCCAAAAAGGCTCTTTGACCCTCAGGTGTATTAGCCTCAGACCAGCTACGACTACAGGACCCCAGGCAGTGTGCAGCACCACTGAGTAAGCCCAGCACTATCGGTACCTCAGTTGTTGGAATCCATTTACAATGGTCTCTTCGTGAGTCATCCCCCAAATCCTGCAGTACCAGCAGGCAGATTCTCCAACCATTGAACGCACAGAGTCATGAAACCATTCCCAGCCTCAGCTGCTGATATTTCATGACTGGCACTATCTGGAGCCAGCTCTGCTTAAAGGTTGCTTTGGATTTTTTTGCTTCATATCAAAATGCACACTGTCCAGATTCTATACAGAAAGGGAAAAGTCAAGCATTAAAAAAATTTAAAGCTTTTTAGTTTCTTGGTTTAAAAGTAAAGCTAAAACAAATAAAGTAAAGCAAAACAAGGCCACTGCTCAGCCAGGAGCCTATTTAAAACCAAAGAAACACAGGAGGTGTTTGTCAGGGGTTCAGTGCAATGCTCCCCTTTCATCAGCTCTGACCCAAGGCACCGAGCCCATGAGGGATGCCATTCCTCATAGGAAGGACGTGCCAACCATTGCAAGGATTTGTGATGCAGCTCTTCCGAAGGGTGCTATGATGCCACTAGCGCTTCTGCCCTCATCAGATTCCATTTTGAGAGGTGACTGAAACCTTACCTCCCAATTCTTACACAACTCTCTTTGGCATGACTTTTACTCCTTTTATCAGTCAAATGAGGAGCTGGGTGAATTATTAACAGAGGCAGCCTCGGGACACGTTTCAGAGAAGGGTTTGGCATTGATCTATGTCAGAGCATTGAAAGAAATGGACAATACTCCAAAGCCCTGCCTGGTGCAGAACAGCTAAGATCCAAGGTAATATAAGCTCTGTTCCCCTGAGCTATATGAGCCATCACTGAGTCTCAACAGCAAGCCCTGATCCAGGAGTTTTCCAAGTCTAATTAGAGCTGTGGCCTGGCAGCTCTAATTCTTCAGCAGGAGAATGTCAGTTCTCCACCATCATTCCTCAAATCAGTCCAGTTGTAGCCAAACAACAGCCAATAAAATTCATGTTAAGTATTAGTAGAGAGTTATCTTCACATTAACACCTTCACCTTTCCCCTAGTTCACACCTCCTAACACTTGTCAGGACACACCTCAGCACTGGAAATGCCATTTCCTTGCAGGAGAACCCTTTATTTACTTGAAATTCCTTTACTCAAAAAGCTTTTTTCTACAGCCAAAGTAGTGCCCAGCTCCTGTTGGCACATGGGTTAGCCTAAAGTAGGAGGGGGAAAACACGATTGGAAAACAGAGATAACCAGCATCATTTTGATTTAAAAGACCTTGATCCTGGATTATTAAGGTGATAAAACCAGGCTCTTCCTTTCCAGCAACAGAGCCCAGCCCTTGCCTGTGATTTCTGCTGAGGATGGCTGGCTGGGTCTGCATCACCACTACAGGCAACTACAGGCAGAGAGGTATGAATCAAGTTTTCCAGGCCTCACCAGTCAGAAGTGAGTCATATAAACCCTGGATTAGAGCACTGGGATTGCTCTGCTCGGTGCTGATAAGCAGCTGATTCCCTGCATACAATTCCACATTCAAAGCAAGGGGACTGGAAACCTTTCCTGTCAGCCCTGCTCCAGCAAGCTCACAGAGAGCAGTGCGTGACCTGCTGAGCTGCACTCACAAGCAGTGGCTCTGCTGGAAGAGAACAGTTTAGCTCCATTAAACCAGTCTAAAACCAGTGAAACCATCAGCAGACCAGTGCAGATTCCACTGTACAATATAAATCTGGAGGGATGTTGGGATGTTGGTTTGGGTTTATGCTATTCCAAAAACTCAATGTGGATCACATCTATATTATTCCAAAAGCAAAAGGTGTCCCATTCATCTATCAATGTGCATCTTTTTTATCAGGATTTCTATAATATTCACTACTTCTGCCTTGCAAAACAACTCCAGAATAACACACATTCCATAATTAGAAAGCACTTGGCAAAGATACCATGGGAAAGAAACCACCCTCGACAGGCCAGGAATTCAAGGGCCCTTCCTCTTGCAGGTCAGAGGAACATCTTAGAGAATAGGAATTTCTTTAACCTACCACATGTGTCCTGCTGTCCAGACTGCGCTGATCTAAAGCTGATTCAAATGCCTCACATTCCTAAGACACCCCATAGCAGGAACTGGAGGTTCCAAGGGATGTCTGGACCACTCCTTAGGTAAAAACCTCTGTTTTAGCAGAGATAGACATTTGACTGCACAATAACTGCATAAACCAATGCCCTGCCAAAGAATCAACAGTAAATATTGTAACAGGCTCTATAAGGAGGCAGAACCTCCTCCCCATACCATCAGCCCTGGTAAGAATTGTCTTGTTTCTACCCTCTTTTTGTTTGTAGTAACACATCTCTTTCCCCATGCAGAAAGCAGCCAGATGTCCCCCAAACATGTAATTAGGAACAGAAGCCTAGGACATAGGACACTGGTCCCTGGAGACACAACTGGTCAGTTCTGGAACTGCAGACCTACAAAGGTTAAATCTTAAAACCCATTATACTCACTTCGAAGGTGTCTCAAGATGGAAAAGTTCCTTAATTTTCCTGCAAACTTCATGACATCATGAGTTCTCAGAATGCTCTGATTCTGTGTGGATGTGTTTGCACGTTTATAGACAAAGGCTGAGCAGTCTGTTAAGGTGTGGCCAAAAGGGTTCAAAAACCCAGAAGACAAAAAAGTCTATTTAAATGATTCTTTTGGAGTCTAATTTATGCTTTGTAACACCTCAAACTGTCAATACTGGTTTTGTTTGTTTCCAGAAAGCTTCAGCAGTGAGAACACTAAACTTCTTTCCTTCCCAAGCTCGGTCTTTCACTGATAAACAAGAACATCACCAAAAAATGGAGTATTAGCATGAAGATGGAGATACACCTCTCCTGGGACTCCTACTCTGTCTCTGTAAGCACCAGTCACTGTTTTGCTACCCCAATGATACATGTATTTGAGGCACAGCAGGTTTAAAAGCACACACACTGTGCTCCTATTTAGTCATGGCTCCCGCACACACACAATAATTCTGGGTTTGTGACGTGAGTGAAAAGCAGAACTGGGTTAATCTAACAAATTGAGATAAATATTCCTTGTTGTTGCTCTCTGCTGAAGCAGTGAAAGAGAAATGGATGAGTGGCTTTGATGATCAGAGCAAAGTCCTGCTTTATCATGTCCAGATGCCCTTAACATGATGCCAGTGCGTCTCACGCATGCGGCTGCTCTCACTCCATCCCTGTTACAGCTCTGGTGGTTGTTTTACAGGGCAACTGTGAGACAGTCAATTTACAAACACACTCTGCCCATCCTGAATCCAACAGTCGTTGTTGAGCCCACTTCAACAGCACAGAGTTTGAAACAACAGTTAATTCAGCTGGATTGCTTTGCCATTACTTTGATACCATCGTTTCAAGCAGCTCCCCTGCAGCGTCTGTGGCAAGAACAAGAAGAGCCCTTCTGGAGGGAGCTGTTAATACAAACAGCCTGACTCAGTTCTGCTGATGTGCATTCCTCCCAACTGACTTTCTAAACAGTCCCTCCCAGTGGCAGGACCTACATCTTCCTTTTAAGGGGAAAAAATGTTTTCACAGGAAAAATGAAGCGTTCAAAGCCTGTGCATATCTCTGTGCTTTCCGTGACCATCCTCTCTCCCTTAAAAATACATTCTCTTTGCATGCAAAAAGAAACTTCTCATTAATATAAAGTCATTTCTCTTTTTTAACACAGCCATTAGCTTTGTATCAATGCCCTCACAGATTCAGGTGAAACATCCTATCATAGCAGTTAAAATGAGTAAGAGAACTGGTTATCCAAAGCATTAGGACAAATAAACCTGATAGTTAAAACACAGCTGAGAAAGAACAGGCAGAATTTACAGGCTGGGGACAATGCTTTAGAGCTCACACGGGTGGCTGACAGTTCCTATTCCTTCAAAATCCTTTTCCTGCATTTCTGAAAAGAGGTTTAGTGTTAGAAAGGAATAAAGACTGGAAAGCATATCATAACAAAAACTTCTTGTTCTATCACCACTAGATAAGGAAAGAGTGAACAGTGGTGATTTGCCTGCACGTTAGATGAAGGAAACAGGATTTCCCTCTGCTACTCCCTGAGCAAGATCCCAAGGAAATGTTTCTAATAATAGGAAATGACTATATAAGGCCAGATCAGCACTAAACTGTTTGCAGTCTGGAAGAGAAGAACGTAGAAGTGTACTGAGGAGGGACTCTTCACACATCAGTACTCTCCAGGAAGGCAGAATGCAGTAACCTAAGGTTCCCCCAACGAAGGTGGGCAGCATTTAACCTCTAACTCTTCTCTCCTGAGCAGAGAAGGGCCTCTCCCCAGCCCAGAATAGAAAACTGAATGTACAGATTAAAGCTGCTGTGTCCTTTTTCTACCATGGGAGGCAAAAGATAGACGACTTAAATCTACAAAACAGTGCCTGCAGAACAAGCACATCCCTGATGTGAAAGGGCAAGAAAACACACAGCCACGTCCTAAAGCATGACGTGGCCAGTGCTAGCACAGAAGGAAGGCTGACAGCTCCCCTTCCTGCCCTTCCTGGGCAGTCAGTCCATGGAGCACAAGAGTTTGTGACCAGGCCAGTGCTGTCTTGCTGGTTTTAAACTGTGAGGATGCTGGGCACAGGCGGAAGAAGCCATTTAACTTGATTTTCAAACTGTTCCCACACAATTGTGTGCATCGATGTCTCACAAGCCAGCAGCAACAGCATCAAGCAGTTCCACATAGCTACAACAAGCTGTGTGAATGCCTCAGACTGACTTCTGGATGAAGCTGGAATTGTAGCTCCAACACACACTTTTCCCTGTCACTCCATCAGACACAAAGCCTTCAAGTCCAGGTAAAGAGAGATTTTCCTTCTTACACAAATGAAACAACGCTCACAAAGCCCTCGTTTGGATCAAGTGATATTGCTGGAACATTGCATTGTGATCCCCAGTGAGGGGTGTCTTTCCATCTCTGCTCTGCCTCTGGATAAGGCCAGCTCCCAGGGCAGAGAAGCTTGCTGAGCAAACACAATCTGACACAGTCCCATAGCTGGCATGGAAATGAGCACAGTATACCTTCCTAGACATGTTTATCACCCAGACCTCTATTTCTGAGAGCAAAAGATGGGTTGTGGCAAAACACACAAATCATTTGCTATCTGCAGCCCTGCTCCATCCCATGTCTACAAATCCAGAGCTGCACAGCTTCTAGTGAACCAAATCCCAGTCAAGGTTTCTAATGTTTTAACTAGTTAAGATCTCCTCGAACTGAAATGGTCAGTTTGCCACAGCAATGTTAGGCTGAGAGCCTTAAAATGCAGCAAGCCAAGTTACCCTTGTGAAAGACTCACACATGAGATGTAAGAGAGAGCTTTAACAGCAGAAACGCCCTTCTATATCACGGCATCAGGAGCTTCTGAGAAGGTAGCTGAGATTTACAACTCCCTGTATTGTTCCAGAGGATTGCTCCAGTGTAACAAGGCTTTCAGGTACGTTCCTCACCAGTTGCTCATACCTTGCCCTTAGCCTCACACTACCGAGGCCAGAAAAGGGTGTGCACTCAAGGGTGTGTTAAGCCTTCCTGGGTATACAGCAAGTCTGTCCCAAGAGGATGTTTCGTATTGGGGTTATCTCTGAGGACATCTCAATTCCTGAAGCTTTTTAAACTGACCTTTCCATTTCTGACCAATTCAGTGCTGACATTCCTGTCTGCACAGAGAGGGGGGAAAACGAGTGCAGCAACAGGCAAGTTTTCTTCAGAACCAGTAAACATCAGTGGTTATGACTTAGAGAAAACTAACTACAGAAAGAATGCCTTTTAATACCCTCATACCTCTTTTCTCATGTAATAACTGCTCCATAACCATTATAAGGCTCTAAAGAGGGAGAAGAATTGTGGGTATGAGTCTTGGAGTCTGGAAGCAGAGATCAACCATCCCTATGAATGTTATATTGACAGGATGCCAGGTTTCCCCCATGCCACCGATGATGATTGTAGAATTCTTCTCTAAATACAGGAACTGTCTGTTCAGAACTTCTGACACCAACCCAGTTAAGTTTAAGCTGCTTTTTCTTTAGCAGGTTAAATCTGAAGCCTAGGGGAAGGCAGTCTGACATGTCAACACCTATCACACAGAAATCCAAACAAGAACTTTACCTACTCTATCAGACTGCTTTATAGGAAACAACTAAACTCGACTGACTTGTCCCAAGCTGTCCTTTTTTCTTGGAACTGACAACTTTCATCAATGTAGTTTTGCATTAAAACAAACCCCACCCAAACCGAGACCACTTGGTACTGTGGAAAACAGTTTAGAAAGGAAATACCTCCCTCCAAAACAGCCAAATGGAATTGTTTCTTTCAGTTCATGTGGAGCTTTTCCTTTTCATAAGGTCTGAATAAAGCTATTGTTGAACTCCTGGTTTGCTGTCAAAACCAGGAACTTTTCTGCCCTGTGGAGACTGGAGCACAGGTAGTATCTACATTATATTAGTGTATTCAAGCTTCCAATGGCAGAAAAGTAAAGGATAAATGGCTAAAACTTTCCTGGAAAGCACAGGGAGAATATATTCCACAGATGGAATATATTGCCTGAAATTGGAGGAGGATGTTTATAAAATAGCTTGTACCCGAGTGATGCCCCAACAACTACTCCTCCATCCCAATCCTGTTTGTGTAACAGCAAAATGCCAAGTATGGAAAGCTTACAGTAGCATAAATCAGTATAATTTGACCCCAAATCTAAAGAAATACTTCATATAGTTCAGTGGCATCTGTCAGGGGGTTGTTGCATGTAATGTCTATAGGTTCCTTAAGGAAAAGAAAGAACCAGCCCAGTCTGCAAGTACTCTTGCGACACTCAGTTCTGCTGCCAAGAGCGGGTGATACCTGGGAGAAACAAGTTCCTACTTTCCTCCTGGGTGTGCCTCTTCTTTAATGCAAACTTTGCAATGCTGAAAGCAAACTACAGACTAGAGTGGAGCCACTCTGCCAGCCCAGAGAAAGGGCACATTCAATGCTTCAGCCATTTAAACATGTGGAAGAGGTTTTGATTTGATGATTTACAAGCGTGGAGTTTACAGGCACAATCTGTACTTCCACCAGGGTTTCTTTTCCCCTCTGTCCCAAACTGACTTTGTTGGCCTGAGGCAGGCAGTTATTTTGGGACAGTGAAAAGTTATAAATAAATCCTAATGAAACTATTAGGAACACATATGGGACTGAGCTTCTTTCAAACCTTCTTTGTAAGGGAACAAAGAGCATTTTACATTTATTACCATGGCATAAGTCCTTTATGAAAAGTTGAAGTTTCAACAACAGTCTGCAGTAAAATTGGATTGTGAGCCCATAATAAGACTATCCAACAACGTGTAGAAATTCCAGATTATGCTAAAAGCAATGGCCTAAGCAGTTTCCAAAAGCAGACCAAAGACGAGTAGACAGGCAGAGCAGACTGGCTTCTGGCAGCGTGTCAGGCTTGAGGCCTGGCAACCAACAGGGAGCACGTGGACAGATGATGTTGCAGCTGGCTTATGTCTGAGCTGCTTCCCTTTACCCTGTTGCTTCTGAAAAGGAGGGTAAAAGCCACCAGATGAAGGGTATTGTCTGAGGTAATCTCCTTCTGACCAGCCTGACAGCACCCCAAAGATCCCCCAGTGAGCAGAGTCTGTGAACTGCAAACAGTTTTATCCCAAAACAGATAAATCTTTAGTTAACAGTAAGCAGGGAATGATGAGCTGCCAGTCATGTTGGCAAAAGTATTCCAGGATGCCTGGAAAATAGAGACATCATTACAGAAGGCCATCCAACATCCACCAGCATCAGCTTGCACTCCTCAAACAATCTAGAATACTGCTTAAAAAGTGATACTCCTATTGAATCAAAACTGCATTAAATCAAGATTAAAATCATTGGCTTGCAGCTCAGAAGCGCCCATTTGAAACGTAAGGGATCTCTCATCTCCAAGACATGGGTTTGGTTCCCTGCTCACTCAGGTGAACTGCACTAAGGTGTTCACAGTGCTTTCAGCATTTTCTGCACCATCAGGACATCAATTTAATCAAACCCAAAGACAAAACACACACTAAAGAATAACCAAGGAGCCCATTCCTTTGTGGTTCTAAGGAACGCAAGTTCCACATCTGGATAAACATGGGCCTATGCAGCGAATGGAAACATTCATTCCCCAGCTATGGCTGGGTCCAAATCCTTTCTTTCTCTCTCTGATTTACTTATGGTCCTACATTGTGAGGTTGAAAAACTGCACACATCCTGCTGAGGCAGACAAAGCAGGTAGTCCCAGGCAGGCCCTTTACATCTACTACATAAACACAAACTACTTCTGGGCTGTGATCCTGAAGGAATTCCTACAGCTGACACAGACATCATTATGCTCTCCTATAAACTTTCCGTACTAGGGATTGGGAGATCTCTTGGAAGTTGGATATCTTTTGTTCTGATGCCATCTGAGGAAACCCTCCTGTCCATGGCAGCTGGGATGACAAGAGGAATTGTCAGAAGCCTCATCCCACTGGGAAAGAAACACTTTCCTTGCTCTGATTCAACAGGTATAGGTTCTCTAGGTGCCTTTGGGGAAAGTGAGGGATGCAGGGCCATGAGGGAGTCTGAGCTCTAACCTGCCAGAAGGGTCCAAGAGTTTCAAGAAAGGCTGTAATAAAATCAAAGCCTATAATGTAAGGAATACATACAAAACACAGGCAGCAGCTTTGGTTCCTTTGCTTACAATTCCTGTTCTAACAGCTCTCAGACACTGCCTGGGCAGCATCATTTGTGATCCTTTAAATCACCTAAAGAAAAGCATCACAACATGAGGGTTTGTTTCAGGAGCTGTTGTTTGTACGCCTGAACTGGAAAAACAGAGGGACACAGGGCAGTTCATCACTGTAAATTATTGATCTGCTGCTTTCTAGTCACTGAAACTGGTAATTAAACAAATGGTAAAAAGATACTTCATCAATTATAGAGGTGTCACTTTCAATTACACTTGCTCCAGGATGAATAAAACAGAGAGGTTAAATGCTGAGGGTGCTTCTTTATGCTGGCTTCTGGTTCAAAATCCTCACTACAACACTGATTCCAACCCTCTTGTATCTCTGCATCAGAGCTGTGTGCTTTTTGCTCACATTAAGCTAGAAAAGGGGAAAGGAGAGCTTTTGCTTCACCCAGCTTTTCCCCACAATCTCCAGAGAGCACAGTTCCATGGTCAGAAGAGAGGATCTGGGACTAGTGGGATGGATCCCTTTTCTGTTCAACATGGTTATGTAGCCCTAAGCGAAGGCCACAGTCCCTGTGGAAACAGCCCACCTCAAAAATCAGACAAACCACCCCCCCCCCAGTTTTGCCTATTAACAACCAGTTGTGAAGTCTGTGAAGTACTGGGCAGGCATTTGATAGTGGTAGGTCTTATATACATGTACATACCCTCCAGAACCAAAACTAACACTGGCAAGCTGCTTCTGAAGCAGGATGATGATGACATCCAAGATACCCTGTCACAACCATAACGACCACTCCAATTTGATTTAAGATACATTTTTCTATTAGGGTTCATGCCTTACTGCATCAAGGTTAAGGTTATCTCAACTTCATATGTTAAATATTATATGAACGTAAAAAGACACTTGCTCTAATAATCATTTTGAAACAAAAACAACATCCAAAGAAGAGCTTGGCTATCTTGCAATTACTGGCACAGATGCTCTCTGGAACCACTATTACATCTCTTAAATGGGCTACACTCTGTGGAGGCATTTACTGAAGGCTGAGTTCATTGATTGAGATGGGCCAGGAAGTAGAAATACTCCAAGTGAAATATGCAGCATAGGCAGACAGCTTAAAACCACATGCAATAAAGAACCCCTTACAGGGGGGTACAGCCACATCCCTCACCGAGCAGAAGCAGCAGTGAGGCAATAACGCTAGGAGGCAAGATCAGGAGGCAGGAAGAGGGAAACACAAGTGGCTGGTGGAGCCAGATCAATCCTAGAAGTCAAAGGACATGTCCTTGGCCTGCTGAAGGAGGGAGTTCAGAGAGGCCAAGGTGATGAACTAAAGGAACACACTGGCTATATGATGGCAACATCACATCATCAGGTGATGGCAACAGAGCGAGAGATGAAGACTGGAGGACAGAACCTGAATGAAGGAAAGACCAGCTCTTGGGAGGGGGACAAGACAATCAAAAGGCTGAGCTGACTCTGTTTACCACTCCCCAGATAATGAGGCTGAAGCACAAGGAGAGCAAGCTCTGCCGCAGGCCTGATGCCAGCTGCTCTAGGAAGCTTTCCTTGCCTGTTTTAAGTAGTTTCACAACATAAAGCTTTATTCATAAGTGTCTGGTGGCGTCCTGGGCATACAACAGCTCTTACCAGCAGAACAGTGTTTGTGGGAAATGTTAGGAAGAGTGTCTAAGAGAGATAAAGCCTCTGAGTTGCAGACGAAGCTGCCAGTCCTCATTTCCAGCTTGTCAGAGCAAGCCCTTCTTGAAGTCAGCAGCCTGGAATGAAGAGAATCTGGCATTTGGGAGGCATGTATGAGGTTCAGACAGCCAGGGCGGAGCGGCTGGCTTTAATCATACTTTCCACAATGGGGGGGGAGTGGCAAAGTACAGTGAGTGATGGGCACTATCTGCTATATACTTACAAATTCCTGCTGTTTGGATTTCAAACCTGACCTTCTTTCCTGCTTCCACTAGCCCCTGGAGGAGGAGGGGAAGGGCAGGCACACAGAGCTGGGAATCCAGAGTCCTTCACATTCTTGGAATTCCTGTATCTGTGATGGGCAGCATACACTTGTCTGCTGGAACAGCTGATGGGTCACAGGAGTAGCTACATGCAGGTATTGCCCTTCCTGCAAAGCTGGACCTCATCATTCCAAAATTCACTAACCCAGGTGATAACCTCTGCTGCTCCAGCTTACCTGGGGGATATGTAGTATGCACATTCTAAAGTGGTTTCTTTGTCTTTTGCCAGAATATCTATTCTGGGAGGAAAAAAAATATCAACAGAACATCTAAAAATATGGGCTTGCACCAACTGCTGCCAATTTGTTATGAAGCCTCTTTAACAAGAGTGCTAGTATGGTATCAAAAAGGAGTTAAGCTCTAAAAAAGCTCAATCCAGCTGCCCACTACAGTGTTAGCAACAATACTCTATAAAGAATTCCAGTCCAAACCACTTTTGGTTGCCTTCTGCCCTCACAATGAAGCTACAGTCCACTAAATCACATGGAGCTTCAATTCCATCTAGAAATAGCCTCTTGGAGTTCCTATTGCAGGATGGCATTCCTCAATTTTGTTTACTTGGGTGCCACTACCGGCGGTGACAGCAACAGCAGCTACAGACTGCAGAAAGGGCACACGTCCAGATCCAACCTCTCGCACGAAAGGTTTTGGCAGCAAAATGATTTCCTTCTCCCTCACCTTTCTGCCTGTGTCAATCACATCATGCTCAGATGCCACAAACCAGTAACCTTGTCCTACTACCCCACAGAGATACCTTGCTAAAGCCCCCCAGGGCCCAAAAGTTCTCTGAATCTTTAGAGATGTGGAAGAGCAGTGCAAAAGTGAGCATGCAGCCTCAGAAGGCTCTAAGACCTTAGAGCATCTTACAGTGCCTAAAGGGCACTGACAAGAAAGCTGAAAAGGGGCTTTAGACAATGGTCTGTAGGGACAGGCCAAGGGGAATGGCTTTAACCTGCCAGAACAGAGGAGACTGAGCTGAGCTCTTAGGCAGAAGCTCTTCCC
>JBCJKH010011228.1:9049-25147 GCA_039877255.1 Loriculus beryllinus | reverse complement strand
ACACTTTCCACTAGAGCAGGTTGATCCAAGCCCCATCCAACCTGGCCTTGAACACTTCCAGGGATGGGGCAGCCACAGCTTCTCTGGGCACCAAGTGCTACTGCCTCACCACCTTTATAGTAAAGAATTTCCTCTTAATAGATAACCCAAATCTCTCCTCTGTCAATTTAAAGCCATTCCCCCTTGTCCTATCACTACACACCTTTGTAAGAAGTCGATCATTCCCTCTTACCCTGACCACATTTGTCACCATCAATTCATTTCATTTCAGAGAATGATTCCCTTTTGTCTGAGAGTGAGGTGCCTGAAAGTTTTACTTTCCCTGGTGCTTTTATCGCGTATTTCAGATGCCAGAACATCTGTATAGCTGTATCACATACTGTTCTGTACTTCTCATCTGAGCTGGGTGCTTTAATGGAAGGACAGCTTGAAAAATATGGGGTACATACACTGATTTTAGATGTTATTCCAGCTGGTGGGAGTTACTCTTCTTACATTCTTCTCTCCTGCCCTATTTTATCCCAGCAGCTGGAAGAAGCCAGACTTTCTTAACATGCATCATCCAAGTTGTTGCAGTTGTTAAAAAAGAGGTTGTGTGTTTCAAGGGGTACAGGCAGCAGTGTTGCCTAGAAGCTCCCTTTTAGCAAAAATAAGAAATTCTGTGAACATGAGATGCATTAAAAATTTAAAATGCAACTAGTATATTTCATATTGTACTTACATCAAGGAATAATCTGAGCCTTTGCTAGAGGATTGTTTTTATCCTACACAGCTGATGTGCTGCGTGTGCCCGGAGTCCAAAAGCTTTCCTGTCCCTGCCTGTTAAACTTCACTGTGCTGCTTTAGCAATCCACCCCAAACTGACTGTTCCTGTCGTCTCATGGGTAATCTTGCACACAAATCCTTGTGCAAGTTTTCAGTCTGAAGAGCTTGAGTTTCAGAGAGGTGTTCAGCACCATTTGTATTGCTGTTGGACTGTAAACTCTGCTCAGATGTTTATTGCTGGAGTTTTCAGACTAAGTCCGCTCTGTTCCACACAACTTATTTTCCTGATGGGGCTTGTCTCAATCTAACTTCATGCGTAGCAGCTTCTCTGCTGGATAAGGATGTGTTTGCTTTTTTTGCTTATGAGTCTGTGGTCAAGTTCTGTCGGAGAAACAAGAGCCAAGTCCTCTTTATAAAACTGGGAAGATGGGGCAAAATATCAAGAACAGGGTTTTTTTTTTCTCTACAAAACACACCTGCTTGCACTTGCTTTTGACACTGCTACCCTTCGACCATTACTTTGGTATCTTGTCTCACTTGTGACAGCCTCAGTGATGTTAGCAGGAAGTTAAATCTTTGATGACCACGTTGACCATCATTTGGTGGATGGGTGGAAGCCATTCAGAGAGAAGAAAAGACCAAGTCTGCTCTTTCATTGTGAGAGTGTTGTGTGGTTTGGCTTTCTGCGTTAGGGTGGCACAGATGTTGGAGTACCACAGACAATGTGCCAGCAGAGGGGTCCAGAAAAACTGGAACTGGTGATGCCGAGGGAATCAAAGGGCTGGGCAAAGGAGGTTGTGGCTCGTGTGGAGGTGAGGATGGGCAGGGGATAAAACAAGCCATGGAGCAAGAGGGAGCTGGACTGATGAGGAGACAGGAGTAAGGCCAATTTCCGGGTGAAGTACAAGGGAGGATATAACTACCAAAGCTAACTGAAATGTGAAAATGAATTAAACAATGGAACTGTTCTTTAGATTTGCAAATTTTTAGCTGATTCCAGTCTCTGTTTCTTCTCACTACACATTCCGTAGCTCTTCAGACTGCTAGGTTGCTCCTGAGGGACCTATGAGCTGCTCCTAATGAATTACAGGCCTGCTAGATCTCCTGGTTTAATTTGTTTTTCTTTTATAAGGTGAATTTCGTTTGGTTTTGTACAGCAGATGGAATGACTTTTCTTTTTCACTGTGCACAGAGCATTATTTTATAAACTCTAAGAGGACTGCATGTATGGAATGTCGAAACTCTGCATAAGTCTCGCATTTGAATTCTTGTGACTTCTTCACAAATGTATTGTTATTCATTTTCACCTTTATGGGTGTTGCTTTCTGTATGAAATGCAGAGTAACCAGCTGCTATGTGGGTTTCAAAAGCAGCTTTTCATTTTCTTCTGAGGGAATAGCATGAGCTGTGGTGGCAATAGATCATCTGTATAGGAGGAAAATCTATTTCTTATGAGTGTGGTATTTTGATGGTAAGTGCCAAAATGACATAAAAATAAATACACATATTGCAGACAATTAGTTCTGAGACTTTTTTAAAATTGGTTGGTTGGGGTTTTTTTTTTATTGTATTAAGCTCTTAACTTCTCTGTGGGCAGAGATAAAGAGATGTTTGCTGTGTTATTGTCTACTGAAGTTTCACCCAGATGACAAACTACATGTCAAAGTTCACAGGATTCACCATGAGGGTGGATATAGAGAACACATAATCAGAGCCCATTGCTGAAAGCAAATCTTCCCAACTCCCAACTGCCTTCAGCATCAGGGTGGGTTGTGTTGGGTATCCAAGAACTGTTGTAGCCAACACAAGAGCTGGTTTTGCAAATACTTATCTCACTGATCCGGCTGTAAACCCATCCCTTTTTTGTTTTCACTGAAGGACACAGTGGATATAGTGGTTGCAGGTCTTGAATCCTTTGTAGTGCAGCATGAAAACCAGTGAATGCGTTGCTGGGTCTAGATGTGGCTGTACAGGCTGTGGTCACTGGCACTGAATAGAGAGCTGTCATGTTAAAAGAATAAAGGCTGAAATACACTTGTTACAACCTCTGCAAAATTCTAAACGTTGCTTGGATGCAAAAACTGAAACAAAGCTTCTCTAGGTGATACCTTTCATGAATGTTCCCCTCTCTGATTTGTTCTTTGTAATGTTTTTTATTTGCCAAATAATGAAAAATATTATTGCCTAGGTTGAAAATTAAATTTCTGATAGGATATACTGAGGTAATAAAGGGAAAGAGAATGTAAGGGTTCTTCTGTGATAATTAAAAATTATAAACTCATTACTTAAACTTGCTTTCTGAATTACGAAGAATTAAAGTGCTTGTTTCAGAGCAGAATCCTTGTAGCATTCCTTCATTAAAATTCTGTATTGTCAAAATGGATAAAAATGCATATACAATGACTAATTTTGTTCAAACCTTGCCTCTGCTTTGGGCCTTATCTCTCTTCACAACAAAGCTCACCTTGAAGGGACTGAAGTAATGATATATATTTGCTGAGCAGGAAAAAGAAAGAAGAATCTACTTTTTGCAATGTCTGTTCTTTCCCCTCAAGATATTGAGAAGGAAAAGACCTGTGGGGTACTAAAGCTCTCATGTGCCATAAAGTGGTATTATAATGAAAAGTATTACTTTTTATGGCATCTCTACAGTATTGGGAAAAGGCATTTTTCTATAAATGTTAATCTTTAATCTTTATAAATTGTACTCTGTGAGACTGGAAGGTCTGTAAAGCATTTGTCCCGAAGGCTTAGAAAGATAAAAATAGCATTGCAGACTTTCTCTTTTTCCTTTTTTTGCTTTAACTTAGAAATATTAGCCTGTTTGGAAGAGAAATGCATGGGAATGATGTAAGCCATTAGAATTCCCTTCCAGGTAGCCTGTAAGCTGATGTTCAACTTTTGTGTCTGCTTAAGTCCAGTTTTGTCACTGGGACTTAAATCTGTGCTAAAATTCCATCTGGAATAGGAGGATTAATGAATGCAAACCACAAATGCTGAGCTCCTCTCCCATATTTCTACTAGCTCTGATTACAAAATACTTCAGGCATATGAAACAAATTCAGCAGTAAATTAGAGCTGTTTTATTTATGTTCTGCCTATGAGATTCTTCCCTATTCTTCTTACCAGTGAATTTCGTGTTTTCTGCTTTCCCTCATTATGCTCAGTCTTTGCTCTGGGAGGTGGAGCTGGTGGGTTAAAATGACTGAATTGGGTTACACCCTGAATTTGAACCTTAATATTTATGTTTTACCTTGATATCAGCTTGCCTAGTGTTGTATGCATTTGTAAAAGTCTGGACTTGGGGCTTGCTTTACCAGCTGGTGTACAAGGAGTTAATTAAACCTAAATTGGGAGTATTAACAAATCCCTGCTGAAAGTTGTGATAAGCATCAGCAATTTCCAGTTTTGTTGAACTTTTTAAATGTACTTAGTCATTCTGAAAAATGTGCTTTAATGGCGTATTAATGCTTGCTATCTGTTTATCAGTGAGACCTTCCTGCAATGAAGTATTTATGATATGTAATTTTAATCTATAATGAAATTCTGTCTGCTGCAATCACATCATTTAAAAAGCAAAACTTTCCCAGAACTTTTAGCTTTGCCTCATGTGTCCTTTATTGTACTTTTTTCTTTTTCTTGGTTTCCTCTAGGTAAGTGTCTCCATTCTGAAACTGCAGGAAAGTTCTCTGAATGCTGAGAAGTTGGATGCCCGTTGAACAAGTGCAGGTCCTGCGTCCTTAATTTTTGGTAAAATCTGTCAAAAAAGATTTTCATTGCTTTTTAAGTTTATAAGAACGTTTTTATCTCCATGTAATTTTGTGTGTCATCAATGGGTGTCCGTGGGCTCCAGAAGGAGGAAGTAGACTCATGTGCTAAATAGGATTTTAATTTATATTGAAGTTTGAAGCTGACTATAGGCGAAGACTTTATGGAGTAAAACCAAGAATCAACTCCAACAGGAAGTCCACTGCTGAAACGTGTTGGGTTTATACATGTTGCTATGGTGTTGACTTGATGTCACATTAATTGTTAAATTGTATGTGAGTGTGCAGGCAGACTGAAACAATCCAGTGCTTGTTCATCTGGGTGGATCCTTGATGATGCCAAAAGAATATTATCGGGTTAATACCTATAACTTTAACCTTCACAGTGTTTTGAGCAATTGAGGGAGGTTTCAGGGCTGTTGTGCTATTTCTCTTTTACACAGTTGGTTTGCAAAGCGCTGTGTTTTGGTGGTGGTAGCAGAGATAAGTGTTTGAACAGTGCACTAGAGGAGCACATCTTGTATCCTGTGAAATTCGAGCTTTCCAAAAAGCTGGCAGTTGGTGGGTTAGCAAGGGCAGAGGAAAGGTATCCAGGTGCAGTGTTCTTACTTTTTTTTTTTTTTTAAGTGGGAATTGCTCCAAATCTGGGAATTCTTCTCTTTCCCCTGAGATGAAGGTTTTTGCTTGCATCCAGGTCTCAAAAGCTTAAAGTCCTGGTGCTCTGGTTTCACTTTTGAACCCAGATATCTGAGGTTTCAGAACAAATCCAGTTGCACTTTGTTAGTTTCTGACTTGAGCGACTCAACTGCATCTTGCTTCAAGATTGAAATAACGGGGCGGAAGTAAAAGGGTTTTGTTTTGTTTTTTCATGTAAGGTTAAGAGGTAAATGCAGCGTTGAATGCAGATGTAAATTGTAATTGTGGCTTTACGATGTATGTATTAGACTAATGACCTGCATTGATGCTACAAATGTAATTACATTGATTCTTTACTGATGGCTATAAACAGTGACATTTCCCTTGATCTTTGAATAGAGCTAGTTACAAAACACATGCTCCACTTTTATATTCACACATTGCATTCTCATCACTTTTGTCTCTTACTCCCCAAGGGCTTGATTTAGAAGTGTCTGATTTAATGGAAAAAATGATGAAACAACACAGACAGCAGTTCAGAGCGTTTCTAATGTAAAAGAAGGTGTTTCTTTTTTGAGTGCGTTCCTCAGATTTCATTGCTTATGTTTTAACTTTTTGCTTAAGAAAAATACGAAGCCAGGCTACTTTTTAAATTATTTTGAAACCTGTATCTGCTTTCATTGATCTCGGAAATGACTGTTACTGAAGTAAGTGCTCCTGCGCTGATCTGATTTAACAACTCATGCTCCAAACTTCCCGTCAGGTTACCAGACTGGAAAGAGCTTTTATTTGAACGGGCAGAAATTAGATGCTGCAGTTTTTACTAGTGGCAAATGTATATATGTCATAAAAATAAGAACTAAACATTGGGAAAATTGGTTGGTATTACTGTGCATAATGTAGCCTCATGGCTTCATTTCACAAATGCCGCAGAAGCACCTCCAAGTGCTGCCTGATGTTCTTCCAGGTAGATATTGCAAAAAAATGCTCACAAACAAGCATTTAAAAATATGTAGGTTTGTTCAAAAATAATGTTCCTTTAAATTTACTTCCATTGACTTCTATTATTCCTTAGTCTGCGCTGCTGAGTTGCGGTCGTATCTCTGGAAATGGTTTCTGATTTCTCTCTCACATCCTCAGAATCATCATCCCGAGGATATTGTGAAATGAGACCAAAGTAATTGTAACTGAGATTGCTAAATACGCTGTCAGTGCTAAGATTATAAGTGTGATTGTTCTGGCAGTATGCTGTGATCAAGCCACCATGTTGTTTACCCTTTATTTAGAGAGGAGTTTTTCTGGAATCTTATTTTAGTAAGCTACAAAAGGAATGATCATAATGTCTTGTTTAAGGAGACAAATGCTTCTGACTGCTTAAACACAGAACAGTTTTGTGTATCGCTCTTGAAGCACTAAGTCAAGGCAGTTTTCAGTCTCACAAGGAAAATGCCAGTAATAGCAGAATATTAAAATACTTTTAACATCTCCCCTTTGCAGGAGTTGCTCATTTGACTTTTAAGAGGCACAGTCAATGAAGCTGGTGTTTGTGTGTGGTTTGGTTTATGCATGAAGAAGTAGAAAATAATGGAAGTGTTTTCCAAAAAAATCTGGAATAGCATTTACCGGTGTCTCTCATTAGAAGATTGCAGAGTAAGCCAGAGCTGTCTTGATTGTAATAACTATATTTCAGTTAATACAGCATTACATTAGCACTTTACAGTTGTTTTGTAAGTAGATTTGCTATGTTTTTGACTCCTGGCAGAAGCCAAGCAGAAGTGGCTTACACTTTTGACTATAACAAAGGAATTCTTCCCAGTCTCTCTTTGTTTCAGCTGCTGCTTTTAGAAAGTGTCAGGTAGTTGTGGGGAAGATGTCTTGGTCTTGTGTCAGGGAAAAGAGAGCCAGGGCAGACCTCTGGAAAGATGAACATCTCTGGTTTTAGAAGGCTGGGGGCAGTGAGCTGAGACGTTTACTAGCATTTCCCCTCCTGTGTATTAGTCCAGAGGAGCACTGTTTGCTCTCCATGCACAAATACACTCTGAAATGTTTCATGGCTGTTTATCTGGGACACACGTTCTGCGGTACTCACTATTCCTGTGATTTTGTGACTGGTCGAGGAGCCCTTTGGCATTTCTGCAGTTTTGAGTGTACTGGCAGAACTGCTCAAAGTAGTGATTGCTCTTTCCTTGGACGTTTGGGAATGTTACAGATTTGTGTTCCTTGACTCTGCTTGCTTTTGTTTCAGACCCTCCTGCTGGTAACGGTGCTTATGATTTCAGGCATTACCAGGGCTTGGCTCGATGTGGTTTGGCTGCATCGTCTCTGTAACCCCCCTGCCCCCGCATTGTGTGGACACGTTTCTCACTGATCCATGTATGGCACGTTATGGCTCCTAGAAATAGAGCTATGTCTCTTCAGATCATGCTCAAGTGGCCCATTTTTGTAGTTCCGGAGATGCTCCATTCGAGCGTTGTGTGTGCACCATGAGGGCAGGCTGGAGTGATACAGAAGGTCTTGTAACTACGTTTCTGGTTTAAGTGTAGCATAAATCAGGCACTGCACAACACTGTTCAGTCCAGGCTAAAGAGACAAGTGTAGTCAGATTCATGTGGCAGGAAGAAAAAAATCTGTGTAGATGCATCCACTGCATGTTGGTGTGTGTTGGTTTGAGGTGCAAGGGTTGAGGTAGACAGACTGCTGTTACATGAGTAAACACAGCACTTTTGTCCTCAAAGACCTTGCAGACACCACCTTGCCTTTGTCTTTATGCTATCTGATACCCGTTCTCCTGGTTTTGCTTGGTTATTATAGAACCATAGAATTACAGAATAGTTAGGGTTGGAAAGGACCTTAAGATCATCTAGTTCCTGCCATGGGCAGGAACACCTTACGCGAAACCATGTCACCCAAGGCTCTGTCCAACCTGGCCTTGAACACCCACCAGGGACGGAGCATTCACAGCTTCCCTGGGCAACCCATTCCAGTGCCTCACCACTCTCACAGTAAAGAACTTCTTCCTTATATGTAATCTAAACTTCCCCTGTTTAAGTTTTAACCCATTACCCCTTTTCCATTATACCAAGTTAGCTGAAGAGAGATTGGCATATTTCAGTATAAAGGCCTTAAATGAGGGGGAAATGCATAGTCTTGTTTCTGTTTCAGGTGTAACACTGACTTGTCTTGCTTGGATTGTAGTACAGAAAATACTGCTGTTGCTTTAAATACCTGGAGCAATTATCACTGGGGTTTTAATATTGCTTATGCTATTACTTTACTGTGATTAGCATAGTGATATATTCCATAACCTCTGGGCTCTTTCTTCGAAATGCATTTCCATTTAAAAAGTATAATAATATGACCATACTAAAAGGAAAATTTTGAAGTTCAAAAGTCACAGATGCTGAGTATCTCTAATGGCACATATAACACTATGCTGTCACATTGTGCAAAATGTGCTTTAAACATGCACCTCTCCCTAATTGAATAGAAGCTGTTGTTTTCCATATTGTGTAAAAATACTACTCTTACGCATGTGTCAGTTCACAGGAGCTTTCATAGAGGTAGTTATTTGAATTAGCTGATCAGAAAGCACTAGGAGTGTACTTGGATGTTTAAAGCAGCTGTATAAATCATATGTCAAATACATTTTTTCAGTCATACCAGTATGTGTGAGGTTGGGCAATTGATTAATTTGGTGGAAATATTCAGCCCTTTCAGCATTCGTGGAATATTTTTCCTCAGTGAATTGTTACACACAGGAATACCTGCATTAAAGGATGTTAGGAGGGTTGTTAAGAGCACACAGACCTTAAGAAATCCTCAAAATAAGATTGTCTGTACAACCTTTATTTGCATCTTGTGGTCATCTGCATTACAATAAGGCCGTTATGTGGTCTAATGCTATTTTTGCACAACATCCTAGCCTCTTTTGGTCCACAGAAAGTAGGATGCTCAGTAAATGAGAGGCTGTTCAATATTTTGTTTTCATTAATCAATGTATCCCCTATGCCTTATTTCTGCTCGTAATTCAAACCATGTTCTGAAGAGAGAATTATTAATTTCCTTTTGGGCTCCTCTGTAGTGCTCATCTTTTTAGTATTCGACTGGTTCATAAGCACTTGGTAGTTTCTTTTCTTGAATTAAAACCTCCTTGTGAGGTAAGGGAGTTCAAGTTATGCCTCACATTGTAGGATTGAATTGGCCAACAAGATTAAGGTCAAAACTACCCATTAATTTCAGGTGTCCAATCTAAGATGACTTGGACCTGTTTTTTTCAGCCTACTTAGCAATGTACAGCGCTTTACACAACCAAATTGCAGCTCCCACTGTGTCCATTTGCAGCTGTGAATATTTAGTTCCTGCACTTAAGATAATGAAATCATCGACAGCAGTGGAAAGATTGTGTTCCTTCATACAAGCAAACACTGATGAAGGTGAGGAAGGACTCCACTGGCAGGGGCTTCTTAGGCGTTTCCTGGAGACCACTTGATTGAACTCTGCAGTCTTTAGCCACCGGCTCCCTGCCCATTTCATCCTCTCTGCCTCTCCCCCAAGTACCTGTGAACATCCTTTCCCTTCTCCAGCCTCTGCTCCATCACAGTCTTGTCCTCCCCGCCTCTGACACCCCTTTAGCCTTTCTTTGCCTGACTTCTTGCCTTGCCTTGACCCATTCTATCTTTCATGTCAGTCATTCATGTTTTCCCCTGGAGACCTGACCTGTTATCTATGTAATACTGAACAGCTATATACAGAGACGCTTTTTGCTAATTGTGTGAGAACTGAAATTCCAGTTTTCACAGGACTAGAAAAAGGGTCTGTGTCATGTTCAAAGCCCACTGTGTTAAATCCCCAGTCATTACTCAAAATTATGCAGGTACTACATCTTTTAAATAAAGATTGCCAGACTGTTTTAGTGCATCCAAATATTTTACCTTTGTTTATTGATCTTGAAACCAGATTACCTCTTTCAGTTGGAGCTTTCAACCTGGGACAGGAGATTGGAAAGCCATATCCTGGCGAGCCAGCTAATGCTTTGGTTAAAAACAGCTGAGAAATAGGATTTTACAAAAGAAAGACTTAGTAGTAGTCAAGTTGAAATGCATCTGAAAGGTACCACATGCATGAGACATGAAGTAAAGCTTTGCATCATAGGAGCATTTTATTTAAATTATTTATATTGTACAAAAAATCCACTCTGATAACCTGACGTGAGTTAATGATGACAGCGGATACTCAGTACATAGTAGTTGGTATGAAAATTGAATATAATCATTGTCTTTTCTTTCTTATGTGTGATAAAGGCTCTGATGTTTGCTGTTAGAATGACAATGTTGATTGGGTTTCGTGAGAGTTTCAGCTGATGAAGTGCTGTGTCTAACTCAAAACACAGCCCAGCATAAAATGCCAGATTCTATTTCCCATCCTAATGGAAAACATACTTGCTTTCTCAATCCTATCTTGCTTTTATTCAACAAATGAGACAGTCACACCTGTAATAGATTAGAATTGATCATATGTGGTTTGTACACCACTGTGAGCCCTTGCGGCATCATTATTTCATCATCTTCTGCATTTTGTGATGCATTGTTCCTAGTTTTTCAGGAACACCTGTAGCATTAATTATTCTTCTATGTCTGGCAATTCAACACTGCTAAGAATGTGAAAGGTAAACGAGGCAGGAAGCCATTATAAAAGGTAGTTTTGTTAATTGGTGATTGCTGCGGTGGGAACGGTTATCTTTGTTTTGCCACAGAAAAGCTGTACATTTTTATTCTGTAAAGGGCTTGATTGATACAAATGAAGCAGAGTGATAAAGTTCTGGAGTTCTTTTTGCCTACCTACTATATACATAAAAAATAAACTAATATGCATGTATGTATAGTGTATAGATATAAAAAGATAAGAACAAAAGACCCTTTCACTGTGTCTCTCTGGGGTTTTAAGTCTTGAAATACATCTCTGTGTAGTGAATGGAAATTCTTTTTCCATTCACTTCATTTTTTCCCTGTTCACTTCACTGGGTTCTAGACAGGGGCTTCTGAAGCGATTTCATAAATTAGAGAAAAAATGAGGACATGCAGTACTTCTATGTTCTCAGAATATCTTCTGTTACTGTGGCTATTCCATGCTACTAGGGGACCTGTTCCAGTTTTAATGGTTTCCAGGAGTACCATGGGCAGAGAAGGTATTAAAAAGAATTACAGACTTTTGCAAAGATTGACAAAATAAAGCTGATGAGATTTTCTCTTTCCTTGAAGACTGGCTTAAGTAATAATACCTCTGTGTGGTGTTCAGAACTAACATTAATTTTAATCAGGCAGGGATAAGTACTTTTCCCTTTCTGCTTGGGCTGTGATAGAGTTGAGAAGTAGTGTCAGAAAGACATTGTTCTTGGATTCAGGGAAGAGGCTGTGCAGGTCCCTACAGGATGTTGGGGTGGAGGTGGGTGGGTGTTGCAGTGCAGCCTTAGTACTGAGCAGAGATTGTGGGGATGGAGAGGATGCATTAAAATCTCTTCTCGTGGTGTTTTTAGGAGAGGTGGGGAAGCTCATAAATACAAACCCCGTCTTGTCCATCCAGGGCATTGCTGGAGCCTCTGGTAGTCAGGTGCTGAGAAAACTTTTTCTCAGTATGTGTGTTTAACAAGACTTCCTTGGGTTTCTGGTCTGTAGAGCAAGAGGGGACAGACTAGTTGTCACTGTAAAAGTCCTGTATTTCTCTCTCATAAAGTGAGCTGTAACTATAAGGTCTAAAGAAGAAAGGAATCCTATTTTCAATTCCATGATTTTCCATTATCATCACTGCATAAAGTTAAATGCCAAATGCACTGGTACAGCAGCAGCAACTGAACATTTAATTCATGTAAACTGGGAAAGTATATTAATTCTACCGTTAACTTTCAAATATTGCCCTTTAAATTCTTATTAACAGATGAATGCATTCATAAATATTTTAAAAGCACAAAAATCACACATG
Organism: Loriculus beryllinus; assembly: GCA_039877255.1. Lineage (NCBI taxonomy): Eukaryota > Metazoa > Chordata > Aves > Psittaciformes > Psittacidae > Loriculus > Loriculus beryllinus. Next base: position 13,004 of record JBCJKH010011228.1, on the reverse strand, counting down.
GAAAGATGCTGGAGAATGGTGGTCTCCTAGTGAAGCATCAAGTTGGATTCAAAACTTCAACTTTACTTAAAGGTCTTATTGTGCAAGAATGCTAAAGTCCTGTGAATGCTTTCTTATTAGCCCTCTGAAGTGGGTGAATTCACCCATGGTGATGAATTTCCACTTGAAATGAAATTCAAGCAACTTCTGAATAGCAGCCCATATACTTCATCTCTTCTGTACTCACTGGGTTAATTGAGGTGGATCTCACATGGTAAAAAAAAAGTCTTCAGAAGAACCATGTGCCGATGTTCTTAATAGTATTCACAAAGACAGAATCTATCACCTTAAGGACATTGATACTACAATAAATTGGAAGGAACTATTTCCACATCTTTCATGTATATTCTATATAATGAGTCTCTGGGATGTCTCCCCGCTGCTGATATGCAGCCTGCAGCAAAGTAGATACAGCTCGTTTCATCTTGATTTCAGACTGCAGCAGTTGACTTCTGGGGCTCAGAAACTTAGCAGCAAACCAAATAATGCCCTTCACAGGCACTGACTTTTCTGGGCTTCATCCCCAGTCCAGAGGTGGATGATCCCAAGCTTTTTTCGTGTCGCAGAGCTTTGCAAGGGTGCTTGGCACTGTTGGAGAAGACTGTTACGTAGTTGAATCTTTGAGGTAAAAATCAAAGTTTGACTTTAGTGTGCCTGCATCGCTGTGGTTTCTGCTCAGAAAGTATTTCAGAGTGAGTGAATGCTGACCATTCCCCAGTGTGCCTGCAGGTGACATTTTTTCCTCTCATTTTCTCCATGTCTCTTCCAAAATCTCCCATCACGCTACTGTGGCTGCTGTGGTAGTGTTTGCCTTTGTGCAGAGGCACTGCATGAGGAATCCCTTGGTGGGATTGGTTTTGGTGCATTGAATGTCAGAATTAAGACTGTAAAAATTAGGGTGAGTCAGTTCAATTGACCGAGCTTTATCCAAGCTATACAAGTCCAATTGCTGTAATAGGCTTCGTTCTGAACAGAGCAGAGAGGAATGAGAGGTTTCATAACAGGGTTCACTAAAATGTACATTACTACTGTATTACTTACATTATGACCCAGTTCTGCTATTGTGAGCCTTATGAAAGATAAAATAGGCCATCAGATGGAGATAAATCAATGGAAGTAAAATTGAATGTGTTCATAATCATTTTAAGATTTTTATATGAGGAGAAGATTAATTAAATAGACAAAAGTAATTTTCAAAAGAGCCTTTTTAATACTAATTCTCAGATAAAAGGGTAAATGGAGAAATATATAATGAAGCTTGTAAGGGCAGCCTGAAAGTGCTTGTTAGTAGTTGCTTATATGAGCAGCAGGACAACAGCAAAAGGTCAGGGCAGTGCTGGGACCTGTCTTCTTGGCTTTGTTCACAGTTTGGCCCCAAACTACATTACTTCTCTGTGCCCTGCTTAACCCAAGTGGGCAGGAAAAGTGCTTACCCCTGCAGCTGCTCTGAAGCTTGGTTAGTTGGTGTTACAGAATCTTAAAATGATAGAATCATAGAGCTATTGGTTTGGAAGGGACCTTAAAGCTCATCCAGTTCTAACCTCCTGCCACAGGCAGGGACACTTTCCACTAACCAGCTTGTTCCAAGCCCCATCCAACCTGGCTTGACAGGCTTTGTCCTGACAATGCTGCGTCGATTACAAGTGGAAGTTTATCATGAAAGAGGAGAATACTACAGGACAAAAATCTGTTTGGTGGCTATTCTCAAGATTGCACAATATGCATTACCATGCTTGTATTGCTTTGGGTGCTTCTCCCCTGTGGGAGCGCGGCAGGAGAGCAGCGAGCATTCACTAACCTACCAGTGCATGGCCCTGAGAGCATTTTTGTGCAAGAGATTCTCACCTTGAAGTAATGAATGGTTTGGCCTGCATGAAAACCCTGGCAGAGGGTTTTAAAGCAGCAGGTGCTGAATTCTTCATGCAAAACCCCAAAGAGCATCACCCTGTCTGTGTGGGCCACGTCAAGCGGCACATCTGTATTACAGGCCCTGTTCTCCATGCACTTGTAATGGGACTGTGCTATCTCACATTGTTTTTTACTATGTTAAACCATTTATTATGTCACTAAGTAAAGAAGTGGCATAAATATATTTCACCCCTTACTTTATAAGTCCCTTTGCTTACATAAAGTTAATGATTCTGTACAGTCAGAAGCAAAATTTTGACCTCTGTTTCACTCCAGGGGATGCAGCAGTGGTCACACACAAATGCTGCGCAATGAGGTTTGGCGTGCAGTGATGGTGTAGAACAGTGCAGGGAGATGGCAATAATTTCTTCTTTATGCTGCCTTTCCCTCTGTTTGCTTCTCTCTTACTGCTTCCACTCTGCCCACACACATCGTTTCACAAAAAAAAATTCTCATGGATAAAAAGGCTTCCATTGAAGTCAGTGTGGTTTTGCAGATAAATCTTCAGGCAAAGTCTTGCCATCAGACTCTATATTGCAATAACAAAGCAAAGCGTTAGAAACATGATGATTCATAACAATAGAACATCATTATCTTGATGTGCAGTAATACCTGTATATTCTAGTTCTTTCTCAGCTTCAAGGTACTTTTTTTGAAATAGAAGTCCTGGTCAGTTAACTCACGTTGCAGTTTTTGTGTCAGCCAGAATTCCCCAAATCTAAACAATACGTACCAATGTATAGGGATTGCTGTAATTTCTGCCTTCCTAGCCCATTTGTCTACCAGTACCAGTTGTTGGTAGCATTTTCTTGAGCTTTAGATATTTGTCATGCAGGTGTAATTGAGCTGTGTGCTTCAGGTAGAGATGTCACAGGCACTGAAATTTCAGGGACACATCTACAATGATTCAGCTGCTTCAGAGCCAAGTAAGAGTGCCTGGCTGCTACACATCACTGAATTTCATATTGCTGTTACCAATAAAAAGAAATTAAAACTCCACCATTATTCACAATTACAAATAAATGGACTTTAATTGCATTTGATCTTCCCACGCCCCTCCCCTCTTGAAAGGAAGGCAAGCAGGGGGCCTTTTTTCTTTGTTTTTTCCTACTAAGAGGTTAGGAATGGATATATGCTATTTGAAAGTATGGAGATTGTGCTTGCACTTAGGAGGTGTGAAGTGTGCTGAAATGGAAGCTCACCGATCCAACATGGGAGCGGGTTATGGGGATCTGAAGATCATATAAGTACGACAGGTGGAAAAACTTCTGTAGTCCAGAGGTGATGGGGTCTGGATCACAGGAGCATGATGTGAACTTGTATGGGCAACAGCGCTGTTGCTGTTATTTTGTATGACATTTGCATACAGACCTTGTTTTGTCTTTGTTTATTGTCTGTTTTATATATATAGTTTTCTTGTTACAAAAGAAAAAAGTAATGTAATTCCATACTTGAGTGTAGCAATGGTGACAATTTTCCGTACACTGTTCATGAAGTCATTTGAACATTTGTATGTTAAAGTATCTGATGTGCCAAAGGACTGTTTGTCCTCAGCTTGTCATTTTGGACATCTTCCCTTGGAAAATTAAACAGTCCTACTACTGTGCTTAAAGGTAAATAGACACTTAATCTCCGTAATTCTTCATGATTTGATGATACAAAATAGAATATGTTGTACACATAAATAGAAATATGAAATAGTGGATTTCCTGATTGTTTAAAATGATGCTGCTTTCTGGCGGGAGGAAAGCTAAAGTGAATAGTGTCAAGAAACAGCTTTACAAGTGTTCATTTAAAATTTAGATGAATTCACCTTGGTCATGATTGTATCACTTTGCTGTTTGCTTTCTGCATGCATTTGGGCAGTCAGCTTTTACTGCTGAAATTCAAAACCAAGTTGCATTTGTCACAGTGTGAAATCAGCTGCAGAGGCTGTAGAAGAAGAGAGAAAGCATAACTAATTGAATTTTAGGCATTTTGCAGAATGGAGGTGGGGACAGGAAGCAGG